>JACRUU010000012.1:18824056-19074056 GCA_030449085.1 Kryptopterus vitreolus
GCCATATTGTCAGCACACATGCTTGTATGATTGTCAGAGACCTGAAATGCCTCGCCCTTCTTCTTCTTTTTTTTTAACGTAGATCCTAACACGCCTTGTGCAAATTTTCTGGTTACTTTGGCACTATATGTGGTGCTGTCGGGTTGGTTGTAATGGTTTCTATATCGTTTGGCAGTAGAATGTCCCGCCTAAGCTTCAGCAAACGCGCCACTTTCAGTTTGAATCCTCCAGTTGTTTTTCTAGGCCACGCCCCCTCTCGCTGCTGAATGGCTAGAAAAAAAACCTTGACATTCATTATTACGTCAGTAATAAATCTACTGTATTCGATCTATTGGATCGCGTGATCTTCAAGGCAACAGAGGTGTTTTCTGCTTTATAGATCTAAAAAAAATGATCTTATTTTTTGTCTTACTATTATGATTAAGCTGCCAAAAAACAATTTTTTTTGTGTTTAAAACACAACACTGTAAAACACACAACACACACACACACACACACACACACACACACACACACATACACGCCTAAGTACACTAAAGTCTGTCTTTTTTTCCTCTCGATTTTTCTTCTTTGTAGCATCTCATGGAGTTTATCCTTTCCACTGTAAATATAAACTGATAAATTCATATTTTTAAAACTCTTTCTTCATGTAAAACTGTTTTGTCCATAGTTAAAAGTACTTTAGAAATAAAGCGGAACTGAAATTAAGTGAGTTTGATCATAAATTGATCTAGTAGGCTTGGATTGTTATTATTATTATTGTTTTTTTTAGTTTATGGATATTAATTATTGTCTTTTCTCATTTAAAACCATGACAGTAGCTTTAAAATATTTTCTGGGATATTGGTAATAAAACATGACATTTTGTTAAAGTAGACATGGACTTTCCACTTCGTTTCAGTGCCAGAACTAAATAATGGCAGCATTCATCTAAACTTGGTTTGTGCACTGTTTTATGTCCCCCTCTGCAGTTATTATATTTGTTTGTATTAGAGAAACAAATGACAGAATGAATGCTGTCTAGTTCACACAGTTAACTGCACTAATGTTGCTAATGGTAACTAATGGTTAGGCACTAATGTAAGGTGTACACCCGTGGTTTTGATTCATTCAAAGGATGTTAAGTGGGGTTGAGTGCACTCCACTCAAGGCGTTCTATGTCCTTTTAGACCTTTCTTTGTGCACAAGAATATGGCATTGTTTGAACATGTTTGGTCCTTGACCGGAAATTGAATGGAAAGAAATTGTAAAGCTACAGCACAAAAAGCAATTTAGCAGTGAACAATTTCAAGACAACGTGTATAGATCTGAAGATGAGGTGTCCTGAAAACACTTTTATATGAGTATGTAAGGACATGGTGTAAAGAATTTGTAGTACATATTTAATTTTTGCAATTAAATTCCTGTGTATATCATATAGATTAACAAGTATCAAACAAGTATGCGTGGAATGTGCAGTCATTTATACTTCAAATTTGCATTGGTGCTATAAAAATATGAAAAACTATTTATAAAACTAGGAAAATAAAATAAGATAATCAAATAAATTAACTATACAATTATGTAAAGTGAGGCAGTGCAATGGATCCCTGAATAAGCGTTCTTGTAGTTCTTGTTGATCATGTACTTGCAACACATATAAACAGTGTAGAGTTTATAGAAGCAGATCAGCGATGATGGTGCGTCCTTGGCATTGCGGATGGGAGGAAGCTGTTTTTGTGGCGTGAGTTTTTGATGTTTCACAGCCAGAGGGGAGTGATTCAAAAACAGTGTCCAGGGTGAAAGGGTTGGGGAAGAAGGGGGGGGGGGGTTCAGATACAATCCTGGTTGCCTGCTTTAGGATTCTGGAGGTGTAGAGGTCTTGTAGAGGGGGAAGATTGCAGGTTTTCACACCATTGCACACAACACAAAACAAGGAGGTGAATCCACCTTGCTTGTTTTTGTAAAACTCTTTTATATATATATATATATATATATATATATATATATATATATACATGTATATAGTATGGCAAAAAAAAAACAAAACAAAACAAAGCTTGTAAAGTGTTGAGTCAGGAGTGGGGTTAGTGCAGCCTTATGTCACATGCTTCTATAGGTAAAACGGATATGTAATATGCAGTGGGATGCGATTCTGTTTTATTCCTTGGCTCGCCTTTACACAGGTTGCAGGATTTAAACACCTTCGCTTCGTCCAAACGCACTAGGAGGCGCTGAATCCCAGCGAGCGAGGTGTTGAGCGCTGAAGTGCCGCAAATGAGTCAATGTGCGGAGGCCACTCACGCTGCCAGCCCCCCCTTCCCATTTACTCGCCATCATTCAGGAGCGCTCTTCTTTAGCTGCTCGTGTTTCTTGAAACCTCTCGCATCTCCGGTGCCTGTCGGAATCCCGAGCCAGATGGTTCACAAAATCTAAAGACAAAATAACAGGAGGGGAAGAAAAGAAGAAGAAGAAGAAAAAAAATCTCAAATACTAATCATGATCGGACGCATGTAGATCTCATCATCCGTCATTTTCCGCGCAGCTCTCAGTCACCGCACTGGAAGAAGACAGAAGATCTCCATCTGTCTCCTGCTCTATCTCTCTCTCTCTCTTTTTTTTTTTTTTCTTTCTCCGTCCTTTGTTTTTCTGGTCTTTGGAGGTAAATGTGCATGCTGAATGGCCGGAGCACAGCCCGGGGTTCACGCGCTGCAGCTCAAGCCTGTGTGCGTGCCGGAGAGTCTGAAGAAAGGCAGCAGGTTTATGAAATGGGACGAGGTAAGTCAATCGCTGCGATTTCTTCCCTCCTTGCAAAAAAAACAACAACAACAACAACTTGCGCACCGTTTCGATCTCGAATGTGCGAAAGCGCAAAGCGCCGTAAGACAACTGTTTTTAAGAATAGCTTCGGCAACTCGTACATCCGGTGATGTTTGAGAGCTCGCTCTGCACGGCGTGCTCCGAACGGATGCAGAAACGCGAGCGTTCATAAACAGCCTGATGTAATAAAAAAGATCACTGCATTTTCTTCTCCTTCATGCAGTCAGCACGGACCTCCGTGGTAGTCGATGCTACTTTGCTGCTCTTGTATACTTTCCTATGTATTTGTATTCATATGTAATTTGTCCTGTTCACGCATGGCCGAGGGAAAGATTTGTTTATGTTTCTTTTTAGCTTGCAAATAAATGTCTCTCTTGTAAGATATACGGTTGTATTGACCGCGAGGATCGTGCAGGCTGCTGTGGGTTGAGTAATTACTGGAGTGTATTGCAGTCCCTCAGTGCTGCACTGTTAATGATGGAGAAGCGCTGAGGGTGAGAATGCTGATCTGCTCACCTGTTGGATCTCTTACACACACACACACACACACACACAAAAAGAGGCACAAACTCTACCACTCAGCTCCAGAACTGCACTGCATGAAGCTCAGGTGTATTTAAACAAACAAACAAACAAACAAACAAACAAACAAATAAATAAATAAATGTACATTAGAGCGCTGGGCCCACTATGAGTATTTCATATAAATGATCAAAATACAGTGAGATATTCAGGGCACCTGTCTAGCTGATATGAATGTATGCCTCAATATAGCATATTGGTAGTCGAACAGGATGCCCAAATACATATTTTCATTTCATGATTTTATGACGTGATCCATCCATTAATGTTGTAAATGCATGTTACGTTGTACGAGGTGTTATGCATGGGAACATAAAGCATGACTCATTTGAAAATGCATTATTATAAGCACACTGCCAGGGCTTTACATAAGCTTGGAGAGACTTGATTAAATTACTCAGAGAATGTCAGAAATTGGCCAATCCCCAGAGCCAGAGCCAATCCCATAATATTCATAAAACGTACCAAAGAAAAAGTGGGAAAAGTGGTAGCAGCACTTGATGTGATCCATAATTTATTAGATCACACTACTCTATCTAGAAGAACACTCGCCACCCCCCCACCCACACATACACACACACCTTTTGAGAATGTTCTGAAATACAACGGTGTGTGTGTATATATATGTAAATATATATATATATATATATATATATATATAGATATAGAGAGAGAGAGAGAGAGAGAGAGAGAGAGAGAGAGATTTTAGTCAAAATAATAATATTAAAGTACAAATAAAAATGAAAGATTTTAGTAAAAATAATATTCCATCACTTCCTCAGCTCATTGCTTGCTCCTTCTACAATGAGCACCTCCACAAAGTGGTGACTCTATCCGATGCAGATGGTGCAGCCTGTTCATCCTCACTCGCGTTTTTTCCGCGATCAACACGAGGAGGCAGGTTCTTATGGTGAGCTGCACAATTGCGAAATGCTGTTCAAGCCTATTCATCACTACTCCCGCAAAATCTTACGAGCTGCCAGAAGGAAGACAATAAATAAAGGTTTGTGGTATGCTCACGCAGGAAATGTAGGCAGTTCAAAGCTTGGGCTGCACATAAAACTGAAAAATATTGGTCTGTTGCTATGGCAACGTTCATGCTTTTAATCCTCCTCTTCTTGGCTCCCTTACTTTAGCTAAGATGCGCTCTGCCGCCCAACTTAGATGTGATGCTGCATGTGGGCAGAACCACCAAAGGTCTAAAATAACACAATCAGAGAGCTGTAAAGGATACACCACGCCGCAGCTGACAGTGGGCACCGAAAAAAAGGGTGGAAAGTGTCCCTTTTCCTCCTGAGACAGACAGACATTCGCTTCACATCTAGCATTTAGTTTCAGTGTAAATGATAAGCTACACGTAAGGTTAAAATGAGATTGTGGTCTGTAATCATTGTGGAGGAGGTGAGCTCTATGCTGAATGCCAAGATTTTGTGACTTGCACCAATGGAAGTTATTAAAAATTAACATGAATATGTAGAACACTTATGCAAGGTCTGACTCAAACTTCACATTTTCATGGATCCCAAGACTCAGAGACTAGACTACAGAGTCTTAAATCTCAGTATAATGATAATATTCCATTGCGGTTTTTAAAATGATTAAGAAATGGCTGTATTACATCTTATAGTCCCCCCCCTTTCTTTTTGCTGTATTAACTTCCCAAATCTACATATATATATATATATAAGTAACAATGTATATATGTCGAATACAACCCTTTCAAATGAATACTTGCTTTGTTTTGTTAAGGACTCGTCTACAGTGACTCCAGTGACCTTACGTGTGGATCCTCAGGGATACTTTCTCTACTGGACGGATCAGAATAAGGTACGGTTCCTGATGTGGCTAGCACAAGTTTTAGATTGGATTTAGATTATAACATGCATTTTTACAATGCATTATATGTTAGTAATTCATTGCAAAGTGAATCTCTCAGTTTACAGTGCATATGTCCATATTAAGAATTTGATGATCAGTATACATTATGATTATTCAGCATGTGATCAACTAATTATGAACTCTAATTATACCTTCATTATAAATGCTGATGTTTCCTTCATTATAAATGCTGATGTTTCAGTATGTGATTAGTCAGTTTACAATAAGATGATTCGATCAGAGTGAAATGATTTTGAAAACTACACACATCCTTCACTCAAGTAGAAGTCATGATTTAAAGACTCTGGTAAAGGTTGAAGTACTGACTTCGACTTTTTCACTCAATCTAAAGTAAAGGAGTTTGGGTTCTTACATGTATTTAAGCCATTACAGATAACTGCTAACTGGTCCTTACATCATATTAGTATAATGAATAGACTTAATGAATGTATTCATTTCTCACAAGCTGAGAAACGACATTGGTGATCAGGAATATCTCTGTTCTCAGTCATATTTACATTACAGACTCCCTCAATCTCAACCACGTTAGCCAGACTTCTTGTTGCCTTCTGCTTTGTTCATTATTATCTTCCTGAAAACTAGCCTACGTCTGTGTTGCGTGATAGCCAGGAAAACATACAGGTTCAAAACGCAGAACAATGTCATGATTAATACAGCACGCAGTATTGATCATGTCACCAACTAGCGTAAAGCCTGGTTTGAAAATGTAAGAAATGAGAAAAAAAGTATTGCTATTTGTGTAAAAAAAATATAATGAGTGAAAGTAAAAAGTGAAATAAAGCACTGATAACAGAAACATCGACGTAAGTACAGTAGCAAAGTATCTCTGTATGTGATAATTCAGTATACGGTATGATACACTTGTACATCGTATCATATATCATAGTTATTGATTCAGTTTGCAGTGACATTGGGCATTTGAATTGTGGACGCAAGTGTGAAAGGATACGTGGGAGAATGTGATAACGATATCTAATTTTAGCTTAGATATGGTGCCTCGCACACATTGAAAACTTGCCTGAAGGGACATGTTTTGGGAGAATGTGTCCAAAGTCCAGATGGATGGCATACAACCAGATAGCCTGGGAGTCATGGGAATAGAGCAGAAATTAAACGTGACAACTTATTTCAAATTCACTTAATATAATACAAAACAAACCCTGAGAGTTATTGAATGAAAGGGTTTTTACATTATTAATCCTTTTTAAAAAGGTGCCACAGGAATGATTTTTGATGTGCTGTTACATGGATTGTCATCATTAGTTCCTGTGCAGGTGCTGTTCCTAAAATGAGCTAAACAATTCCCTTGTAAAATCTTAATAAACACAAAAACACCAAAGTAGGCTGAACTGTGAGATGTAGTGACTGTAAGACTAGCAACCAGTCATGTATATACTTTTCTCACAGTTGGACTTGCAAGAATATTCGAAATATGGTGAAGTGGATTGGAAACAGTGCCGGTCCATTTATTTACCCCCAGAAGATATAAACATTTGAGAACATTGAAGCATTTTCAGAATCTCAGTCAAATCATGTAGCATGAAATTGTTGGTGGTTCTGGCTTCTGGTGTTAAGCCAGGCATGGCGTGCGATTTGCAATGAGTTTAGAGGTATTTGAGTTCTTCATAAGCAAATGCATGATTTTGTGGGTTCTTATTTTTTTGCATGATAGGTCAGCAAATAAATGTTTTTCATTGTACTTTTAGTTTTGCTGACTGTATTTCAGCAGTGAAATCCCCGAAAGCAGTAGGCTGTGAGATTAAAAATAACATGGAGCGTGATCTTGCCCTCTACAGTTTTAATATCTATGAACTGCTCCAAAAGATAGCCAATATTTCGTCAGAGGCAAAGAAAAACCTTTAAAATGTTAGATATTGTTAAAGTTGCCTTGATTTATGTATTGTGAATGCAGTGGAAAAATAGATATAATATATATTTTTAGTGTCTGGGGAAATGTCAAATAAGTGGCTAATATTTCCACAATGCTCACATTAGAATGGTAACCACTTTTTGAGTATTTGCTATTTCATGTCAACGACCTATGTGACTTTCAACCTTGTTACTGACAGTAACAACCTTGGGAAGGTTACTTTGGAAATGTAATAGATTACAGATTACAAATGACCCTATTCAAAATTTAATAATTAGTGTAACTTTTTAATTACTTTATAAAAGTAAAGTGACTTTTATAAAGTTTTTTTATTTGTTTCATTCGTCCACTAGGTGGCACTTAACATTCATTCATTCATCTTCTACCGCTATATCCCATCTTCCCTCGGGTCACGGGGAGCCTGTGCCTATCTCAGGCGTCTATGGGCATTAAGGCAAGATACACCCTGGATGGAATGCCAACCCATCATAGGGCACACACACACTCACATTCACACACACATTCATACACTAGGGACAATTTTCCAAGGTGCCAATCAACCTACTGTGCATGTTTTCTGGTGAAAAACCCCCTGAGGCGCTGGGAGAACATGCAAACTCCACACACACATGGCCGAGACGGGAATCGAACCCGGACCCTGGCGGTGTGAGGCGAACGTGCTAACCTCGTGCCTCTGTCACTTTACACCATGAGTCTAAAAATGAGAAGCAAATTGTTGGGGGGGGTGTTAGTGGGGGTTCTTTGGGATTTGTATTCTTTAACATTTTCGAAAGTAGCTGTAATTTAATAACATCTATTTTCTCAGTAACTGTAATGACATTACAGTTTCTTTTATTTTGTAATTAAATTACATAACAGTAACTAGTTACTCCCCAACACCTGGTTACTGATTTAAGAGATAAATGAAGTCATAGCTGGCAAAAAGAAAAACAACTCTGGCTGTCTGAGATGTGTACATTTATTTTTTAAATTCCGTGTTAAAAATAAATATCTAATTGAGTATCTAGTCACCTTAGATATCATGATAGTACTCACTGAGCACATTTCAAAACATTTAATCCATCACTAAAAAGCACTAGAAAGTCATGCATGTTATTCATCTACCTGGATCACATGATGGGTGCGATGATTAGAATCGCTTCTCATACATTGCACTCAGCAGTAATTGCTTTCAAAATGATGCAAATAGATTTGCTAGTGGCTCAGTTTGCAGTGCATCATGTAATAAGGCGCTGTTGTGCTTTTTTTTTCTCAAAGCATGCGTGGACATGATAAAAAGAAAAATGAATACGGTGGTAGTTTTTTTTTTTTTTTTTCCAAATTGCATTGAATTTCAAAGCCTGGACCACGCTTTAAAGAGGTTTGTTTTGATTCCCTCTGAACATTTCATCAGAATTATCCTTTTAAAACAGTCATTTACATGAGTCACCTCATATGAACCCATGTTTTCAAATTTTTAATTATTGAGTAAAAAAAAAAAATTCATACCCTGTCAGGAGAACCGACTTTGTGTTCCAAAGGGAACATTATTGCGCATCAACCTGAAGTCTACGTATGCATGTGTTGTATTTTATTCTCACATACAAATTGTATATATTTTTAATAACCATTTCTAATTATATCTATGCTGGCGATTTTTTAAAATTCACTTATTATAAGGAGTTCAAGGAAATTGCGAAGTTTTACAAAAGCCTACACCAAACTTTCCATGAAAATACTTTCAACTAAAAGCACACAATAAACCCTATAAAATTAAAAGTACCATTTAATTCATTCAAATTACTATTAAATCTGGTGGCCGAAACAAACAAAGATGAAGCTAGACATATACAGTATATATATTTATACCTCTCTCCCTCCAGGAAAATCAATATGAATCAATCCATCATGGAAATGTACACTTCAATGCACTGGGAACCTGCAACCCGAATATGTAGAACGTGTTGAATTGAATATTATCGATGTGAAGCTTTCCGCCGCTGTATGCATCATCCGTCTTTTTGAATCGAGCTCTTAATTTCCCAGATGCTAATGAATATGAATTGGTACACATTAATGAGATCTAAATGACTATCCTTTATGCAATTTCGCTTTTAAGGATAAACGCCAAGCACATTATTCCCTGAAACGAATGTGTCAGATTAATGGTCCGATCCAATCTAAAAAATCTCAGTTTTACAATGACTTTCAGCTATTGCACAGAATGCGAAAGGAAATCATAACCAGTTGCTAGCGGCGGAAAGAAAAACATCAGCACGCAGTAGTGTTATGCAAACCAAGGGTCGCATGATCAATACTCGGGTTTCTATTTTTAGAGGACTGCAGGTTGGCTTGTCGCCAGCGAGAGGCACAACAAACATGACATTCATTTAGTGCATAGTAGCAGTGTACCACTGCCATCGCATCAGTCGCACGAGTTATTCTCAGCATAGGAAGTCGGATAAACCACGTTATCCGTACGACTGAGGGTATCACTCGGCCGATGTGGTTTCTAAACGAGGAATACACCGGTCGCGTTAGGTAAAATCATATTGTCTGTGACGGCACCTTCCACCAGTTCAAGTGTGTCCTGTGACCCCCTTCATAGGCAGGTTGCCATGGCAGTACTGAAGCATTCACAGCCGTGTTTGAATTTCATTTCATTCGAACCGCAGGATCGTGTAAAATAAAGGCACATTATTTATGCATGTAAAAGATTGCATACCATAGTTGACATTGTAGACGTTTTTAGTTCAAGAATATGACTTGTTTTGTGATGCATAAATTAATCCATAATTTGTTGTACATGTCTATACAATGTCTATTGGCAAACCTACTTTGTTAGGAAAACAGAAAACAACCACATAGGCTACATCAGCATTATGGTTGCCCTTGAAGGGTCAGTTGTTACTATAATATAGTATATAGTCTTTGATGACCAACACTGCCTAATAAGACAAAAGGTTTTTCTCCTTGGAGCACAAGCATGCATTCGCTTTCCCATCTTTCTTGGCAGTGCTTTCCTTCTTCATCAGTTTTTCGCTTCCTGGACATTTTGGGATTATGTGTAGTAATTATCTTCATATGCTTGTTGGAAAAATCGCTGATGTGGGATACACTGCAGTATTCAAATTCAAATTCTAATTTTATTTAGAGGCAGGACGCCGTCACTCCGCAGGTAACAACGTTGCATGCATTGTGGGATGTCAATGTACGCTTTAAAGCAGCATAGCCTATCATACACCTTTTTAAACCACATGAAATGAAGTGGCGTGCCACATTCAGCCCCAAAGACAGATAAATTGGGAGTTTTGCATTAGGAAGGCCTGCATTGCCTTATGACCTTACTTAGTTGCATTATTTAAAAAAAAATGAAACACCTGTTCATTATTCCTCCTCTTTTTGTTTTTGTTTTGTTTTTTTTATAAGTATGGACCACTACATAACACATTTGTTCTTGTTCATTTCACTCACCTATGAATTCTAACAGATTAGTAAGAATTGTAGGAGAGTGGCAGTTAGTGTGGGTACTTTAAATGACTGGTAAAGGGAGAGAGTCAGCTTATATGATCGGAGTGGAGAAAGGTTCGGGAGACAAAGTAGAAAGGGAGTAAGGCCAGAAACAATAGAGGAGGGAGAGTACAGTAAGAGTGTAGTGCAGATGAAGAGGGTTTCTGATCGGGTGATGAATGTGAAGTTGAAGGAATGATGATAACTCCTGGTTAACTCCACCCCATGTTTGAGGTGCTGGGACTGATCACAAGGTTCGAGCCCAAGCTGCCACCCTTGGGTCCTTGAGCAAGGCCCTTAACACTCTGTATGTATATGTGACAAATAAAGGCTATTCTATTCTCTATTTATCAGTGCATTTGTTCTGCAACCAACTTGAGAGATGGAGGAGAAGGAATGATTCTGGAGAGTTATTAGAAGTGATAGGTGCAAACATCAAAGACCATGAAGGGAACAGAGGTGATGAGGAGTTGTTGGGTAGATATACCCTCAACAAGAGGAATGTGGAAGGGCAGATGGTGGTAGATTTAGCAAAAATGATGGAAATGGCAGTGGTGAACATGTATTTTAAGAAGAATGAGGAGCTTAGGATGACACTGTATAAGAGTGGAGGATGGTCCACATCAGTGGACTGTGCAGTAGCTGGCACATAAAAAGAGATCGGAGATAAGGTGGTGGTAGGAGAGAGTGTAGCTAGACAGAATGAATGAAAAGAGAATAAGTTGGTGGAAACTATGTTTCATTGTGTGTTTGTGGATCTGGAGAAAGCGACAACAGGGTTCCAAGAGAGGGATTGTTTATTGTTGGAGGAAGTCAAGCATAGCAGGGAAATATGTGAGAGAACAGTGTGCATTAGAGGGACTGGCTCAAGGTGGAGGTGGCATCAAGTATCAGATCTGAGCCCTTTCCTGTTTGCAGTGGTGATGGACAGGTTGACAGATGAGGTCAGACAGGAGTCTCCATGGACTATGTTTGTGAATGATATTGTGATGAGTGTAGGTAGCAGGTTGAGAAGAGTCTTTAGAGTCAATAGGAGTAAAACAGAGTACATGTATGTGAATGAGAGAAAGGGAAAGTTTATAGGACTGTGGTGAGACCTGCGATGTTGTATGGTTTAGAGACAGTAGAGTCGTGTAAAAGAACGGAGCCGGAGCTGGGGGTGGCAGATATGAAGATGTTGAGCTTTACATTGGGAGTGATGAGGATGGACAGGATTAGAAAGGCGTTTATTAGACAAACAGAACATGTAGGATGTTTTACAGACAAGGAAAGGGAGGATAGATCGAGATGGTTTGGACATGTGCAGAGGAGGGTCATGGGGTACATAGGGAGAATTACACTGAGGATGAAGGTGCCAAGGAGGAGGTTTATGTGGTGAGGGAAGACATGCAGATAGTTGGGGTAAAAGAGGAAGATGTAGAGGACAGGGTGGTATGGAGAACGATGTAGGATGTGTAGTGGGAGAAGGATGACCCACTGTGGCAATTAAATAGCAGTATACAGAGTGGTATATACTGTACGTTTCTTGTTCAATATGTTATTAGTTTCTTGTTTAGGATATTATATCAATCCTTGCAATAATTACATTTTTTGGCATTTTTAGTCAGGACTTTTCTAGAGGATAAATTAACATGTTTCAGAAAAAGTTCCCATGTTAAATAATTCCATAATAATTCCATATATTTCCATAATAGTATTAGTTATCAGTTTGTTATTATAGTAAGACCTTACTTTAAAAAGTGAGCAAAAAAGAATAAATCAAACCTGACCAATCTTTTCAAGTTTCATTTAGTTTATTTTACAATGTTTGCTTACATTGCCTATGTGGAGTTTGGGTACTTTTAGCTATGAAGTTGAACCGCACACACTTTTGGTGTAGTTGCCTGAAAGGATAACTATCACCTTTTGCACGTCTGTAGGAAACAGTTCAACACTCGGTAATTGCATGCTTTCTTCAGGAACATTTTTATAGTTCGCTTTTTTTGAACTGGGTCCACTCTAAATGTACTATGTACCGTTTTCCCTTTCTTTGTGTTGTTTAATTGAACTTGTTATATAATTGAATTATTGTTTAAGTTGGCTTTTGGCTTACTTTGGCCATTATATAATTGCATACTAAACAGAGTAGTGGTAACTATAATCAACATGTTGTTTGGGTCTTTGTTTATACCAGGAAACTGATCTGTTGGACATCACCTATATCAAGGATGCAAGAACTGGAAAATGTACCAAAACACCAAAAGTAAGTAACTCCAATCACATTTTATTTCTAGAATATTCTGTCCATATTCTGCTCATTACTTCCTTATTTAAAAATAAGAAGGCTTACCTCATCCACCTGCTGTATGTCCTGCCTGCCAATCTAAATATAGATTAATTGGGTTTATAGGTGATATGAATCACTCAATGAGGGTAATGGGCTATGCTGTCTGGTACAAAGTGCCATAGGCAGGCATCTGGATTTACACTTTAAAGAATCTACAGTAACACACACACACACACACACACACACACACACACACACACACACACACACACACACATTTGGTAATCACACACACACACACAGGTAATCTTTTTGCCAATGCGTACACATTAACTTAGGGAGATTTCTCTGGGAGAGCTGCAAGATGTCAACATGAGATGCAGCTGAATGTAAGTCATCTACTGAAATCTACTGTGGCGGGGTCAAGGATGACTGAATAAATCTTTCAGTTGCACATTCATGTTTCACATTCATTCACCGCGAGCCCTCCATCCAGCCGTACACGCCAAGGTCGAAGATATTTGAAAAGAGGGAATGAATTACATCAGGTGATTCCAGACGTCTTCTAAAGCAGTGTTTCTAAAATGATCAAATGTATTACTCAGCACCTATCAGCGCCTGACACCTAAAGCATGATTGAGGAATGCAGCTTTGCTAGATGCAGCATTTCCCGACATTGTCTTTACATATATTAGAACCAAAAGGCAAAATATATTTTTTTTTTCACTTTTATGCAATCGATCATCTCGAAAGCAATCTTGCCTACAATGAAAATTGAGTGGTTGCTCAAGGCAGGGAGCAATGAGATCCTCATCTCTAATCGCTGCTCTTATTCCCGGAGGTGCAGTAAAACCATAATAGAAAACCATTTGGTTTTAATGCATTAGCAGCCTACGATTGCACTGCAGAGCACAGCTTCATTGCCGAGAGGGAACCTTAAAACCATTCTACATTTGTGATATTTCCTTCTTATAAAAACCGTCATCAAGCATGCAATTAAAAAGGCCGTTAAACTTGTTGACACTGCAGGAAAGGGGGAGACAATATACAAGAGCAAGACGTCTTTCCGGAACAATTTTCTTTCCCTTTGTAATTACGAGTATTTTGAAAGGCTCATAACAGTGACAATGGCCATGTCAGCAGAGAGCTACAAACATTCTGTAAATGTTTTGTTTTGTTTGTTTGTTGAAATGACAGTCGCAAAGATAATAAGCCATTTACTTTCAGAAATGTCTCACGTATACATGACACAAAGGCCGCTCTACAAACCACTTTCTAGGATTAAGTAGTTCATATGTAACCATCTGTTGTAAAGCTGTTGGCACTTTGTTAGTGGCACTGCCTTTGGCAATGGACACATGGGCATCTAGAAACCGTTTTCACAAGTGCCAGAAATGCAAACAATGTATAATCTATGTACTTGTCTTGATGCGCATCATCACTTACTTCAGCACCAGCTTTTTCTCTGGGTTCTAAGGCACCCATACACAAGGCGAGCAGGCTTCGGAGTATAGGGACGTGAACTTAGTAGAAGAGAGTCTACCCTACTCTACTTCCCACTTTTTCTCAAGCAAAAACTGCCTCAAGGAGGATTATCAGATCAACACCACTGCCATGAAATCAGGCTGCTCCATCTGTTGACACGCTTCTAGAAGAGTTAAGAGTCCAAAATCCTGTTTGGATGTCAAAAGCAGAACAGACGAGACTTTAGGACCACAACTTCACCATTGTACCTATTTATTGACTTGCTCTGCTTGTCCAAACCCGGTGCTTTATATTTGGAATAGTCATGCTGTTTGGTACAAATGTACAATATTGTGCCCTGGCATATTTGCAGTACGAATCCCTTGTTTTCTCACACCTAGTTAATCTTTTTGTCATAGAGGGCTGGCAGCTAATTTACTTTGGCGAAGAGAGGCACAATATGACAACCCTCCGCCCTCTTTTTATTCATTCGTTCCTCTCCGGTAATCGTTTTATCTTGGTCAGGATTGCGGTGGATTCAGGAACACAAGGTGTGATGCATAAATACATCTCTCACAGGACACTATGTACAGGCATACACACACACACACCCTATCTACCTTCTGCCATTTTTCTTGGGATGCTGGGTCCCAGAGGGAACCCCATACAGACACGGAGAACATGTGATACTTGCATGCAGACAGGACGTGCGGTCTCCAATTCAAACAGAGCTACATCTATACAAATTCCGATAAATATAAAAACAGCGTTTTCGTCTAAAAAAACTGTCTGCGTCCACATTTTCATTTTTCGAAAGCATTTCCCAAAAGTTGCTCGTCCACACTAAAACAACTGGAACTGTATTGCACACAAGAGACTTTTCGATCCGAGTCATTTCTGCCTGGCCTTTGTTTATGTACCGGCTATATGGAAAATCGCGGAATGGCAATGAGAGGAATTTTTTTAACAGACAGACAGTGAGGTGGAGTTCAAGTAACCCAGGAGTATAAAAATGCAAAAACTGAGCAAAGAAAACAAACTGGAAGACATGCCAAAAACAACAGCTGTACTTTGTTGATCTTGAATGAATTGGTCACATGACAATGTCATATGACTTAAAACGCGGCATCCTTTTCAAAACGTTTTCACACGCCACCCTAAAACTACCATTTGAAATGCACCAAATTAAGTTTTCAGTACATTCCTGTTGACTGAAAAGAGCGGACGGAACGGAAGGCCAAAAAACGGCCCAAAAATCATTTGGATGATTCATCAAATCTCCTGCAGACACACTCATCTGGAGTGTTCGGAATGCTAATTATGATTTGCTATGCCTAGTGGACGCCGCCGCACGGCCTTTGAGATACTCGAATTGCCGTACTGCTCACACTACACCACAATTAACACTCGCGTTTGGTTTTCATGTCGCTGTAATAGTGAGTAGCAAATGACTGTTGATGAGGCTTAGACATTACTTGATCTGTCACCTCGTGGGCACCCTGGCATAGAGTGACCGCTTCAGAATTCCTCCGTTTTAATAAACAAACTGCTAGAACACGTCGGTGTAAATGAAACTTGTGATATGCTGTTGTTTATTTGAGATATGAGGGACTGATCATGAAGCAAACATTTGTGTTCATGCCAAAGCTTTAGTGGTGTCCTCTCCTGGCTCCTAACCAAAAGTAGCATGGCCTCCAGCATGATTGTTTTCATTCTAGCCAAGTTTCCTTACTGGCGATTGCTCATCACTGCTTTTATCCTGTTAAAATAGAATTAGATGTGGGACGTTTCAAGAGTGGAAGACCTACAGCCAAGACATGATGGAAATTTAATCAATGAATCAGATTTGTTTTCCTGTGTCTAGCAAGTTGTGTAAATGTTCGTTGCAGAGACTGTCAATCGCTACACAAAATCCGGCCTTTTATTAGCATATCCTATCAGTGAAATCAGAATTTCAGTATTATGTCTGCATTATAAAATAACAGTTTATTCATCGCCAATTTCTGTAATGTTATTGAATTTTTGGTTTTATTCCAAACCCCCTCACACATACTAAAAATACAGCTATAGACTGTTAATGAAAAGTGATATAGAACACCATTTGGAACGGGGCATTTTTATTGACCCTCCATAGTCTAAGATGCCACGTTAGTACTTTTCTTTAATACTTGTAGCTTACAAGATGTATTAGTAAGACCTTTAAAATATATACCAGTGCTTTTCTGCAGTCTAGGGAAATCACAGCACTGAACTTCACACTTCCCGGGGTGTCTTAACGGACAAGCACGGTGATTAGTTGGCGAACCAGGGCGGCTGCTGCAGATATCAATAATCTGCTGGCAAAAGGAAGATGGGCGCTAAAAACTTGATGTTAGCAGGCTCATTTATTCTCTACAAGCTCCTACTTTATCACAAAACAGCTTCACTAGTAGAGTTCTCCAAGGATCAGTTCCCGGTCTACTAGTGTTTTGCTAATAGATTAAATAAAGCAGGGTTATATTCTGACCCAATTTCACATACCAATGCTTTTCTTCCATTTAACTCTCAATTCTAATTGAAGATTTCAGATGTCTGGCTGTAACAGGACTGATCGACATGTTGCGAGGAACTTATCATCTCATTCAAGCGGTAGTTATTACTATTTATATGGAGAGGTTTAGCTCTGTGGTGTAAGACACTGGGCTATTGATCGGAAGGCCTAGGGTTCGAGCCCCGGTATTGCCAAGCTGCCACCCTTGGGTCCTTTAGTAGGGCCCTTAACCCTCTGTGCTTCAGGGACGCCCTATCATGGCTGAACCTGTACCCCAGCTTTCAAACAAACTGGGATATGTGAAGAAAGAATTTCACTGTGCTGTAATGTATATGTGACAAATAAAGGCTATTCTATTCTAGATATATTTACTATTCCAGGGGACACGTTGCCTGGGATCACAAAATTTAAGTCCTTCAATTCAAAAGACTAAAAGGCATTTCAGTCCTCCAGTGTCTCTGTACGCATTGCATCTTCTTACCTTCTTTCATGCAGGTACGTGCACGATTAAAAAAGGCCATTAAACTTGTTTGGCACTACAGGAAAATGATATTTAATTTAAGCAGGTACAAGAGCCAGACAATTAGGTACTTTTCTTTTCTCCTTCTAATTATGAGTATTTAGAAATGTTCATAACAGTGACAATGGCCATGTCAACAGAGAGCTCTGATTCTGTAATAGTTTCTTTTTTTAACATTTGCAAAGATAATAAGATATGACCATAATGAGTATTTTTTTCAGTATGTGCAATATCATTTGAATACTCTTAGACAGGTGTAATAGGGAAGCAAAAGTAATAGAGAAATAGGTCATGTATGTGAAAGAGCGTCTCTTGTGTCTCAGAGTATGCATGTGTTTGTCTTCCTCCTTTCTGCTTGTAATAACAGGTGATATAAGGCAGGAAAAGTGGTGGAAAATCATCCATAATATATCCACATAGACAAGCAGAATTGTTGTCACAACTATACAAGTTAAGTAATCATGTCAAGCAGTCAGAAGAGTCACCATTTGCATAGCGAAAATAAGCGATCATCTTCAATGTCGGTGCAAATTATCCATTTCATAGACAGTTGAGTAGCAGGAAGCAGGCGGTCCGCAGTGAGCTTTCGGAATGTTTGGGATGGATTTGAATCAGCATGAAAATGAGTCTCTCCTGGATTGGCGAAGAATCTGGATATGAGATAGCTGTTTAGTGTTCTGGTTAAGGTGAGAGTAACCTTAGTGCCTCCTCCATTTAATATCGCCCTGTGCATTTATTCCCCGCTGAAATAAGCCTTAACACAATATATCGGATAATATCGCTTTCTGTTTTTCTCACTGGCATATTTAGACAAGTTTATTTTCTAGCCATTTCTGAAGTTTTTTTTTTAGGTTATAATGTATAAATTCCCTCAGATGTGGGTATTATTGCATTTTATTCTAAATCAAGGACATCCAGATGGCTATTACTAGCATGACATATAAAGGTTTATTATTACTACAAGCAGTTAACAAAGCAATCTGTAACGAAAAAATATAATAATGCAGCCCTATTTTGATAATACTAAGCAAAAAAATAAATAAATCCAACTATGTTATAGGCTTGCCTGTGAACTCAAAGGCACAGTGCTTTACTTTGCTAGACCGTGGGCTAAACATTTGGCCAAATCCTGTTCTCAGTGGCAGCAGAGTCTTGATGGATTGTTGCCATAGAAACTCTTGTGGAACAGCTCCCCATGTGTGACCAAAGCCATAGGCAAAGGGAGCTAATGAGGTGGGAAGAAAGGGCATCCAACATGGCGTGGAGCTGAGCGAGGACAAGGTGACAATACAAACAACTGCATTTCACTGCAGACAGGTTGCAGCCCTCCCCGCATTCACAGCTGACTCATCGCATCCAAGACGTCCTCCTCCTCCTCCTCCTCAGTGTGCCAAGTTTAATGAATATGCATTTTAGGCCATTCTCACTTGGAGAACAGAGAGAGCGAATGTTTGAGGAGACTCTTCATTACCATACATCTGTTATATGTGTGGGGGTGGTGGGTCAAGATGGTGGGAGGAGGACTGGAGTAGAACACCACTGAACGAGAGAATAAGTGGGTTTTTTTCGCTGCAGGTATGTAGTCTGGTGTGCGTTAAGCATAAAGTACAACATGGTTGCGTTTGTTTCTATTAAATAGTCCGGGTGATATGGACACGAAAAGCAAGTGAAAATAGCATTTACATTTTAAAAGCCCAAGTTGTCCAGCATACTTTCTTTCCTGTTTTCTTACATTAAATATAATTTGATCATTTATAGAATGTTGTCATTTAATAATAATATAATATTTTCTTTCATAGCGTTTTCATGATGTATATGTTTACAATTCTAATTAGGCATGCAAATAAATGTAAAAAATAATATTGTTTTACTCTGTTAAAATTCCACAGTTCATAGAGAAAGCCCTTCCGAATGTGTGGGCGCGAGTAATTCTGAAAGATACTGTGTAAAAATAACAAATGTTTATAAAGAGCTTGGACTGGACCTGGAAAATCCAAGAAAAGACCTCTCTCATGCCATTTCTCAGCATTGAATTAAAGTGTAAAAATGGACTATGTGCCAGGTCCAGATATATCAAAGATGCCAACATGGGGCCGAACAGACCTATGAGTCACGATGAGTAGGAGCAAACTCCACTGTTGTGGCCGAAGTGCACTGGTGCCTTATGGAGCAAATTGGATTGAATCATTTATCCTTCTTTAAAATGCTCGCTGTGTGAGTGCCGAAGCCTTTTTTCCAATTATGATGGAAGTCAGTTACAATGTAAGGCTGCTTTTCTAAGGATTCTGTGCTAAATGGACCACGCAGAACCTTTCCTCACTACAAAAAGTGTGTGGTAAAGTGGCGAGACATTTTCCATGTTGTCTAGATTCAGCTATTTTTGATCCAAACCTTTCTTGTGAATCATATTGGTTTAGTCATTTGTTTGGCTGTCTGTCAGACGGCACACAAAAAATAACTTGACCGGCGTGACATCATACTGCACGGCAAAAGCTGAGTCGGTGGTAGAGGTGGGCAAGATTAAAGAGTAGACCCAAATATCAGGCCATTACAAAACACAACTTAAAATGTATGTAAGGTAAAAATGTATGTCATATGTAATAATCTAATAACCTTGTACACACTTGGAAGAATTGAATATAGTTCTTGGCCTGTGTTAATTACAAGTCAAACTCAGTTTAGTACAATGTACCTCTAGCTAGCTAGCTAGCTAGCTAGATAGATAGATAGATAGATAGATAGATAGATTCACAAAGATAGGCAGAAGGAATATAATAAATATAAAAGAAAATTGTATATTTGTAACTATTTTAAAGTGTATAAATATAAAGCTATGAAGCACAAATCCAGTGGATTTCTGTAGTACCATGTATGTCGCACTATGCTGTGTATTTTTCTTGAGTAAGTGAGACCTTCCAACAAAGTCACAATGCTTGAAATAAATGATTCAATCATACAGCCACTGGTTCCTTTTTCATTTACTTACTAGTTTCATTTAACACTGAAACATTGGAAGGTCAAGTCAAGTCAAAAAGCTTTTATTGTCATTTTATTGTCAGTCCATATAGCTGACGCAGCACACAGTGAAATGAGACGTTTCTCTAGGACTTTGGTGCAACCTAAAAAAAAGTCAACATAGTTACATCACACACAGGAGAGCTACGTGACAGAACACAGAGCTGAGGACGAGACTAAGTTGTCCTAGCCCCATAAAGTGCATCGTGTGCAACCAAGTGCAAACTGTGCAAGACAAAACAGTGCCAATCAGACAACACAAGACAAATAAACAAAACCCAAAATAGCAACAAGCAGTAAACCTACTCTATATGTTACACAGTACAATGTGCAGAATAAAACTGTAAGACAAGTATAGATGGTAAAAACAGTATGAACAGCAAAAGGTTTTAAGTTATAATATACCTTATTATAGTTATATAAAGTTATATACTTTATTTATATTTACTTCAATATACTTTAGCCAAACTACAAGCTTAATAGACAAAGATAACATATGCCAGGTTATGAGGAACCAATTCATGTTAAGGAACACTGGAAAAATGTGTTTAGGGATGATCATCACCTTGATGGAAGTTGGAAAAACAGCACATACTTCTTGAAGTGGTATATGTATCAGTAATGCCTTTAAGCAGGGACTTCTGAATGTTATGTCAAGCTAGTGCCCTGCATCCAATCTTCCCATAGGTCATAATGCGCCTCTTGTCCTTCCTATATAACAGACGACCTGAGAATCAAATAGCTGTTCTGTCTAGGCAATACCATTGGGAATTCACTAGACACAACAGCGAGTGCTCTGCAAGTGTGCCTTACAAGTAACACTGCAATGTCTATTGATGAGTTTACAGCATTGGGCAATATAACCTTGGGCAGAAACAAAAATCTTTTTACTATCTTGCTTCATAATCTATTGAAAAGCCTTCACAGAAAAGTGGAGACGTTACAAGAGCAAAAGGAGCACCCATTTAAATGAGGCCTAAAATGATATACTTTTAGCTGTAGAGTGAAATAAAATAATATGCAATAGAAAATCTCCTATGCTAGCTGGTAGGTTGTGTGACTGTGTTTTCTATACATTCGGCAATCTATAAACAAAGAAATGAATGAATTCACATGTATATACACTTTTATTAACTCATACATATTTGTTATTTTGATAACATGTTTCCTAAAGACTCCTAGTTTCCCATACATAGATTCATGGATGGATGTATAGATGGATACACAGATGGATGGTTTATTTTCTAGTTCTAAGGGAGCCTTTGAGAGTGGAGTTCACTGGCTCAGTGAACAGGGAAATGATTTATCTGCTTGAAACACCTTGAATCTCGAACAAAACAACTCCTCCTAGAAGATTGTGTAGCTAAACCGATTGTGTAAATTTGCAAATTTGATTTCTACCATAAACCAAAGGAATGAAAGAGGTGAGCCCAGATAAAGACACGAGAGACATGATGCTTTTATATTCCACCAGGAAGCCAAACTCCGAGAGTTACTTGATGTTGGGAATCTGGTGGGGCGGATAGAAAACAAGATGCTGACCGTGGTCACAGGTCCAGACATGGTCAACATTACATATCTAAACTTCATGGCCTTTCAAGAGGAAGTGGCAAAGGTATTCAAGTCTGTAAAGTTAAATTTAAACTGTATATATATATATATATATATATATATATATATATATATATATATATATATATATATATATATATATATATAATGTTTGTGTATGTATGTATGTGTTTTGTGTTGATTAATATATTTATGGGTATTGAATGTATTATATGATTGTCCTTTGTTCTTTCTAAAGGAGTGGGCAGACGAGCTGTTTTGTCTGGCATCCAACCTGCTGGCTCAGAACATGAATCGAGAGTCCAGCCTGGAAAAAGCGTAAGCACCCGCAGATAAGCTCATGTCGTCTACATTTATCCCTCATGGCTTTGGATGAAACGTGACATTTGCCACGAGCTTTTCACACTTGAGCATTAGCCTTAGGGCACCATCACACTAAAGGGACTTGACAATACATTTCCAGTCTAGTCATCAAAACAATCAAAATAATTTATCTATTAACACAATAGGCGTTGAATCCACATTTGCGGCAATTAAATGTATAAACTGAGAAACATAACAAAAATATACACACGTTAGGAAAAATGCACTGTTCTACTCATCTACCCATTCAGCTGCTTTAAAGATCGTGAAAAATAAAGCAATATCATCCTTTTCTCATTCTTTCACTGAACACGCTGCTCATCAAATCAGATACACAAGACTGAAGCTGCAGCCAAACCAAGAAGGACGTATTCCTGTGAAAAAGTACGTCACTGCCTGACTATTAGAAGTTCATTCGGCATCTTTTCAGAATGAAGTATAAGTAAAATCCGTTTGTAATCTTTCTTTTGCGCAGCATATTTCGCATGTTTTCGACTGACAGGAAGCGCGTGGAGACAGCACTGGAGAGCTGTAATCTTCCATCAGGCAGGGTAAGCATATGCTTGGCTAATCACTCCAGGATCCTACTGAGAGAAAGGACAAAGTGCTCATTCCAACAGGAAGCGATACCATCGTCTATAGAATCAATGCCTAGAAATATAACCGTGATTTATTTTTACTCTCATTGTGTTATTTAATGCTCATGTAATACTTGTACATTTTATAGAATCCAATACTTACAAACGCAGAAAGAATTAATCCACCCTTACAAATAGATTTACTGGGTAAATATTTCATTAGTACACAATCCTCTTTGCTAGTTGTCTAATTGTAATTTATTATTATTTCGCTCATGGTAAAATATCGACTCACAGTTTAGTCCATGATTTTCAAGGTTACTAGTTATCACAGTAGATTTTCCCAGCACTGCCTCAATGGTCAACAATGCGTGAGCCTTTAATCTCGTTTTTTTTCCCTTGATTTCATTGCTTTTTTACCGCTAAAACTTTGAGCTTTGCTATTGACTTCTGGATCTGAGGCCTCATTTTCATATTTGTAATGTTTGTTGTTATTGTCCCTACCCAGGGACAATGAAGACTAATGTTCACAGTCTGACAACATTGTTTATTATTAGATTTGTTCAAATCAGTCGATTGATTAAAAGTCAAATTAACTGGATCGACTGCAGTCTTCCAGAGAAAGCACCGATTTAATTCAAAGGGCAGCGAGATGCTTTTAGTCGTTATTAATTTTGGACAGCCCGATATTAAAATAAACAGCTCATCCATTGTTTTTTTTTTTTTTTGTCTGAATGTTTGCCGTGCGCATCAGGAATTATTTAGAATATCATTAAAATGCACTTTTGAAGGTCATGAGGAACACTATGGAATTCTGGAATTTCTATCTATCTATCTATCTATCTATCTATCTATCTATCTATCTATCTATCTATCTATCTATCTATCTATCTATTTATCTATCTATCTGTCTGTCTGTCTATCTATCGATCTATCTATATATCTATCAGATCAATATGGGTCAGTTCAAAGGCAATGTTAATGGAATGTTTACAATTATGTTTACAACCAGGAAATATGTGCATGAATTGAAAAGTGTATAAAAGTCTTCAATTTGCCTTTTTGGGTTGATATTCTTGTTTACTTTTTTTCCTGGTAGGAAAATAACAAGCATGTGTCAACCTAAAAGAGCAAAACTATAACATGGAATCAAAGCCTTACAGTAGCAGTGTCTTACTGTATAAGTAATAAATAGAGGAATTAAATAAGGGCAAACACAGAACAGGTGGACACAGTTAGGTAGCACACCAGTGACAGGAACAGAAATAAGACAAAACAAACCAAAAACGCAAAGCAAGTGACTTTTGTTGCCACGGGAACGGTGATGCGAAAGGAGAATCTGTGGCTTTCTACATATTGATACCATAATGAAATGAGTGCTTCTCTTTAACTGTATGTATAGATACCATTTCATTGTTTTTGTTTTTGGAAAGGCTGCTTATTAGCAACTAGTATTGGTTTGTGATGAATTTGTCTGCATCCGGGTCTTAAGATCGCGCTCAGGGGAAAGCATGGAATGGAATGTGAGGTTAAACGTGTTACTATTGATCAGCAATTGACTGTCATCCTTTATTCATACAGAATGATTCCATTCCCCTGGAGGACCTGACTCCTGAGGTTTACAAATCCTTCATTGGCAATCTCTGCCCCCGACCTGAAATCAACCAAATCTTTGCAGATCTGTAAGTAACGTGGCATGCTAAATTTCCTGGTGAAAAAAGCTTCCCGTTTCGTACCTTCAGAATTTTGAAGACGCGTTATGTTTCTGGTTCGTAGAGGAGCTAAAGGCAAGAACTATCTAAACATGGAGCAGATGACCGAGTTCATTAACAATAAGCAGAGGGATCCTCGTCTCAATGAAATCCTGTATCCTCCTCTGAAGACAGAACAAACACAGCTGCTGATGGAGAAATTCGAGCCCAACCCGGGCATGCTTCAGAAAGGTCAGTCCTAAAAACCTCACGGTCCACAGCCATCATGTTCAGACTGTCTCAGCTGTCTATTGATTCTATTCGGCTGCTTGATGTGCTGTCATGTCACATAAACCTAGACTGTCCAGGGTTGACAGGTAGCTGTGAGCATTGTTGCAAACGTCAAGCTTCGTAGCGGACCGTGTTGCATAGTTCTTAGAAACGCCATAGCAGTCGCATCACTTTTAAGTTCATATAGGTCGTAGGAAGACATATATGATTTTCAAAGGAGTGTATAGGCTCATAAACCATAGCCAGTCGTTTCCTTTTATTTCACTAGGGTGGTTAGAATGCTACAATGATCAATCACCATTAGAGTTGTAATGCACAGCGCTCACTGGTAAGGAAGAGACGGAGCGAGAGAGAGAGAGAGAGAGAGAGAGAGAGAGAGAGAGAGAGAGAGAGAGAGAGAGAGTCAGAGGTCATTACCCCTCTGACTCATCCTCAAAGCCTTGCCTTCACAGTGCAGATTCCTGTTAAAACATGCCCCCACCTGCTACAGTCATTAATCAATAGTCTTTCTGCTCTACACTGACACCTAGCAGTGTGTTCAAAGCCAAGCAGATAGTTTACCTTCAGTGTGGTGGAGGCGATACCGCGCTCATTACAGTGCGACCCAGAAGGCTGTGTACTCAATAACCGACACAAACACGTCCAGCCATTAAACACTAACAAACTGTGGTTTAATTCCAACCACAATCGTGATCATATTTCAACCTGCATACGAGGCCGTTTAACCACTTTTTAACCACATCAAGTGAACATTGGAATCCGAGATTGAGCACCTCATTTTACATTTTAATCTAACGAATGCTGTATTCAGTCTCATTATTCTACGGATAACAAGGTGCAAAAAACGTTTCACACTGATGGGGGGTGGGGGGATGTGACCTGTGTTCAGTGGTTGCACTTATTTGACCATTAAATATTTAATAAAGGTATGCACGCTTCACAGTTGTAAACAGATTGACTAAAATGTAAATAATAATAATCCGAGCCATGATAATGTAAAAGCAAATAATACAATGATATTTTGCTTTTGAGGGGGGAGTGAGATAACTTCTAAGGCATACTTTAAACTTTCAAGGAAGAGTGTGTGTGTGTGTGTGTGTGTGTGTGTGTGTGTGTGTGTACACACACACACACACACACACACACACACACATATATATATATATGAGAACAGATTAATACACAATGCAATACAGCACCAAGTCAAGTATGCTTTATTGTCATTTCCACAATATACTGTGCAGTACACAGTGAGACGACAGGACATTTCCCCAGGACCAAGGTGTTATGTCAGACAGCATAAATGAATAAAAGGAACACAAAACTACACTTAACTCTAAGCTAAGAAAAAAAAATAGAAAGTAACTAAAAACAACAAAATTCAAAACATTTAGTGCAAAGTGCACCATATAATACCATTTTTATATTGTATGAAATATTCGGTCGATGCTTTGCTACTTTTAGTCCTAAGGTGCTTTTTTTTACTAAGTGCATTCATTCCATCCACTTCTTTCCCTTTTGTCACATCGCTTTATTAGGAACCCAGAGCCACAGTAGCGCAGAGCACAGTCATGTGATTGACACCCACACAATGGCACTCCAGTCATTTGTTCTTCCTCAAGAACAGTTCACTCTCTTTGGATCCAACTACGTAGCGTTGAATTTCAAATCAAATAAAATTAAATGATTTTCTTTTCCATTCGGAGCACAAAACACTTTTTTTCTCCCTCTACCTTCCGTCGCATTACCATAGCAACAGTGACTCCTGAGATCCGCTCGAACATGGCTTTTCCGACACTGCGGCTGAACCGGTTTATTTATATAATCCAGTACACAGCCGGAGGGATCCGATCACTGGAATGATCGTATGAGAGATGCAGTTAGCTTTGTGACAGCTGATTGATTAGACATGTTTAGCCCAGGGCGACTGGAGATGAGGATAGATGAGAGTGATCATCAAGCTCTTTACCTTGCAGAGCTACCATGACACCTCGCTGTCATATAGATTATGAGCTATTCTCTCAGCCCACGCTCTGAGACAGGCAAGAGAAATAGTTACTGGGGACACGCGTCCTCTACACAAGGCACTCGCAGGCTTATATTGTGCTTTGTCTATATATATATATATATATATATATATATATATATATATATATATATATCTATAGATATATTTTTATTTATATATAGCGAGTATTAGATATATATAGATATATAGTACAGAGATGGTTAGAAGAGACTTTATCTCCATAGACCCAAGGGTACCAAGTGTCCAAGGTGATTTGATATTGGCCGAAAAATTCAATTGATCCAGACATCAGTGGCTTCTTTGTGCCCTTAATAGAGCCGAGCCATAAATATTATCTTCATTGCACACTTTTTTTGGCTTATTCTCTTCACTGACAAGACAATTACTAACTTTCAGCACAGCACAGTAATTGCAGCCTTTGAAATCCGCTTGTCTCCTTTTTCCAGGCAGGGCAAGGTGGTTTGTTTCTGCTGTGCGGAAACCAAAGCTGTTTGGCTCACTGTGACATAACAGCAGCAATCCGACTGAAACTCTTCATGTAAAGCCGATATGAAATGCTCTCGTGTCTATAAAAAGACTCACGGTTAATTACCTTTGTTGCTCTGTGAAAAATGGCCTTAATTAATGTAAACTACTGCTGAGAATTTGTCACATGGGACACTTGTCTTCCAGTGTCTTCTTCTTCTTCTCTACATGCACGTAGTCTCCTCAGGGATATGGGATTCTTACAGTTCATGACAGTATTTTTACCAATGAGACAGGTTGTTACTTTAGGTGCTGAAGTAGCGTCAAACAGTTTTCCTGCGGTCAGCGATGCCTCTGCTGTACTGTAACAGGCGTGCCGTGTCACCCGTATCCCAAGTTGGACTTTCTTTCTTGCTTGAGCAGCTATAATGAGTAAATATGACCTATGGACATGGAGTAAACACATGTGCTGGGCTGTTTTACAGGGCAGATTTCAGTCGAGGGATTCTCCAGGTATTTAATTAGTGATGAGAATGGTGTACTACCGCCGGAGAAACTGGACCAGAGCGAAGACATGACCTTCCCGCTTTCACATTACTTCATCAACTCCTCTCATAACACATATCTCACAGGTATGTTCAGTTTTAAACCACAATCTCCCTTTTACAGACACTCTGAGAGTTGTATAACTGTATAAATTACTAGGCTCCTTGGAACTATAATACAATATTTCCATCATAGAATATTCGGGTCAATAGAACATTGTTTTTAAATTCTTGGTATCAAACCGGAGGGCTGGACAATATTGGATAAAATTTATTGTATTTCAACACAGGCTTTGAAATCAGGCTTTGCATTGCATATTATGAAGAAGACAATGAAAACTAATAAATGAATACTAATAAAAAACTAATACATTTTGTTTTTTTTTGCATGTGTTAAAGTTATTGTTAGCCGTATATATATATATATATATATATATATATATATATATATATATATATATATATATATATATATATGGTCACGGGGAGCCTGTGTGCCTATCTCAGGCGTCTATGGGCATTAAGGCAGGATACACCCTGGATGGAATGCCAACCCATCGCAGGGCACACACACTCACATTCACACACACATTCATACACTAGGGACAAATTTCCAAGGTGCCAATCAACCTACTGTGCATGTTTTTGGACTGGAGGAAAAACCCCCTGAGGCACGCTGGGGAGAACATGCAAACTCCACACACACATGGCCGAGACGGGAATCGAACCCGGACCCTGGCGGTGTGAGGCGAACGTGCTAACCTCGTGCCTCTGTCACTTTACACCATGAGTCTAAAAATGAGAAGCAAAAACTCCACACACACATGGCCGAGACTGGCGGTGTGAGGCGAACGTGCTAACCACTAAGCCACCGTGCCCCTATATTTGTTGGTACAAATAGGTGGTGCAATTTTCCTACAGTAATAGGTGGAAAAATGAATGCATAGTTTGAATCTATTCAGACAATAGATTTAATCTACTAAGAATTTATTTCATGGCACTGGGCATCCCGCTTAATCAGAGCGCTTTACAATTATTTCGAAACAGTCAAGGGTTACGGGCCTAGCTCTAGGCCCGTCTTCCGATCCAAAGTGATTATATTTCACTACACATTTCCAGTATAATTTCCTAACCATTCTTATTAAGAGAATGAGAAGGATGGATGATTCCTACCGTTAATACATCATTGTATCAGCCAATGGTTAGGGTTAGTAGTTTATAGGCCCATGCTTCACCTTTATCAGGCCCATGCTTTCACCTTTACTATATGAGTTCTGCTGACTCTAGACCACACTCTGTAAAACTTGCATTTGAAATGATATAAATATTTGGCCACGCGGCAGATATGTTGCCACAAATGTTTTTCATAATTCGATTATAATGAAAGAAATTGAAATGGTACATCCTTAATGGAACGAAGGTGAAAAAACATATTCCCTGAAACATCCCTCTGTTATTTTTTTATTCGTATAATAATCAATTGAGCGGTGTGTGTGTGTGTGTGTGTGTGTGTGTACGTGCATATTTTTTCCAGCGGGCCAGCTAGCAGGAAACTCCTCGGTGGAGATGTACAGGCAGGTGCTGCTGTCTGGCTGTCGCTGTGTGGAACTGGACTGCTGGAAAGGCCGTACAGCTGAAGAGGAGCCTGTTATCACACATGGCTTCACCATGACCTCGGAGATCTCCTTTAAGGTAAAACCCTCTGTAGGCACAATAAACTTTGCACTGTCACTTAGTTTCATCTTAAGACGATTCAAACGCAAACGGTTTCCTATTGGTTTTACCCCAGAGGGTCTTTAGATGAGCGGCGTTCTATTAACTTGCTACTTTTCGTGTAATTGCAACGCTGACGGGGTTCATCGCCCGGCAATGGACTGCGCTTTCGATAAGGGAACTTAAACGTAATAGATTTTTATGTCTTAGCTCGTGATTATATCCTCCCCTCTAAAACCGATTCATATTCAATCTATTCTCTTTCAGGAAGTAATTGAGGCCATTGCTGAATGTGCTTTTAAAACGTCTCCTTTCCCCATCATCCTGTCCTTTGAGAATCATGTGGACTCGTGAGTGAAAGCTCCACACTACCTTGCATGTGACAAGCCTCTCTTACCTTTGGCCTTGGAGTGCCAGTGTACTGCACACACACACACACACACACACACACACACACACACACACACACACAAGAGCTGAGTGCAACTATGGCAACAAGGAATAGAATGATTATAGCATAGTCTGTAATGCACAATTTGTTTTCACTTGTCCCTCCTGAAATGCCACATGCTGTCGCTGCTCCTTCCTTGCTGCATGCAAGAAAATGTGGCTGATTTTGACAACTCATTATGTAAAGAATCACAATATGGACATTGAATGGCTGATAAAATACATTTTTGCCGTAAATAAGTAATATTTTTTGGTATAAATATTTGGATTCAGACATATATGTTGTGCTGTGTTTATACTTACAGTCCGAAACAACAAGCCAAGATGGCCGAGTATTGTAGATCGATTTTCGGAGATGCCCTTTTAACTGAGCCTCTGGAGAAATATCAGGTATTCCACATTGCAGTAGCATTACAGTAGTACTCAAAGTATAAAGACCGTATGTAAGAAGATTTGGTGCGTTTGTGCCTTTTTAGCTTGAATCGGGAGTTCCACTGCCCAGTCCACAAGATCTCATGGGGAAGATCCTCATAAAGAACAAAAAGTCTCACCCCAAACCACCTGATGGGAGCACAAAGAAGAAGCTGTCAGAGCAAGCGTCAAACACCAACAGTGACTCCTCCAGTGTGTTTGAGCCATCCTCACCGAGTGCTGGGCCTGCAGGTAAATATTACTTTTTTAATGTATGTATTTATTTATTTTTTAATTAGGATGAAGAAAAGAATGTTTACAAGTGAACTGAGAAGTGACTTTTAAGTGACTGTTTGTTATCCTTATAGTGCCATCTGGTGGAGTGTGATGTGTAGAACTAACGATGCTAATGCAATGTTATTGTTATAGCTAGGATTTAGGTATGCTATGCTACCAGGAGTGTATGATATTAAATGTTGGTCTCTTTATATCATGTATAGGAGTAATACATGGGATGTAATTTGCATTTTGTCAGTTGGCAAGTGTTTATAAAGGTATGACGTAATACACTTAAATAGCATCGCGTTTCAGAGATGGTAAGGTGTTATAATGCACTGATATTGTTTTCCACACAGCAGCGATGCAACCAAAGTGAAAATGTTGCATGCGGGAAGGTGCATGGATTAATCTATGGTAGCCGAAACGAATGAACAAATCATAAAACTAAATAACATATAGGAAAACAAAATAACAAATACAAAAACAAAACAACAAATCATAAAACAAAATAACATATAGGAAAACAAAATAACAAATACAAAAATGAAACAACAAATCATAAAACGAAATAACAAATACAAAATAACAAATCCGAAAACAAAATAACAAATCCGACAACGCGTTAACAAAGCCATATAGACCGGAAAAGTTAGGTACAGTTTGAAAATGGAATACTTGCCGCTCATTGGACTATTTTTTACTTTGGACTATTAGTGCACCTTTAAATATAATAAAATTACAAAGTAAACACTGGCAAGCATGGGGAAAAGTGGAACGCTACTTCGAGGAAGGACATTCATATGCAATTATACATGGTTTACTCTTTTCCTCACACACACACACACACACACACACACACACACACACACACACACATTACAACTTTCTCCTGACGCAGTCTGTTGTACTGGATCTTGAATGACAGGTGGCGAATCCAATGAGCGCTAATTGATCCAATCTCAAACAATAACTACCCTTTTTCCAGTTTGTCTACTTGTTTTCGGATTTGTTATTTTGTTTTTAGATTTGTTATTTTGTTTTCGGATGTATTCACGTGTTTATGGATTTGCTTATGTGTTATTGTCTCGTTAATGTGATTTCGGATTTGTTATTTTGTTTTATTATTTGTTAATGTGTTTTGCCCTTCTAGGCCACCTACAATTAACACTAGAGTAGCTTCAGTAACACGCATTAGAGATTTAAAGGGATGATTTCTAAACACTGACAGTAGGAATGTTTGCTGAAGCTGCATCTAAGTATATTGTTCAGAATGTGCTTTGTAATTTAAGACAATGATGTATTGTTTAAAAAAAAAACTGTCGTTTATTAGCTCCGGCAGAGGTAGAGGCAGACGATGATGAAGATGACGACGATGACGACGATGACTGTAAGAAGTCGATGGATGAGGTAAGTGCGCGTAGTATCACATTTACAACAAATCTGAAGAATCGGCAGCTGATTTGTTTGTGTACGGATTCTCCACAGGGCACAGCGGGATCTGAGGCTTTCGCTACTGAAGAAATGTCCACTCTAGTTAATTACATTCAACCCACTAAGTTCCACTCCTTTGAGACTTCCAAAAGTGAGCAGAATTCCTTGTCATCTTTGGACTCATTCATGTGGCCTAATGCAGTGTATTTGCTGAAGCCTTTTTCCGTCACTGTGTTTTCAGAGGTCAACCGCAGTTATCAGATGTCGTCGTTTGTAGAGACAAAGGCCCTGGAGCAGCTTACCAAGACTCCTGTGGAGTTTGTGGAGTATCTTTTTCTTCTATTTATTAAATCTGAGCTCACTGACACTTTCATTTCATCTTTTCACCCACATGATATCTCAATGAACTTGTTAAGGCGAAAGGCTAGCTATCTAAATTATAATCAGCAACTGAGCAGGCATTTGATGATGGCGGGGGAATGATAAGCATAACACATTTTGTTCGTTACTCTGAACGCTTCGGGCGGTTAAAAGAACGTCGATATATTCTTAACTGAATTCTTTAAGATACAACAAGCTTCAGCTCAGCAGAATTTACCCCAAAGGAACTCGGGTCGACTCCTCCAACTACATGCCACAAGTGTTCTGGAACGCAGGCTGCCAGCTGGTGGCACTAAACTTCCAGACAATAGGTAAAAGCAGTCTTCTGGCTAAATGAATGTTATATGAACATCATTACATTTGTTTTCTTGAGAAGGGGCAATAGACTTCCAGAAATACAGCTACAGATTGCAGTGGTCCCTATATGTTTCCAGTTCTTAAATCTAATCTTTACATTTTCTGGCTCTTGTTCATTTGGAAAAGCAGCACTTTTTTAAAGAGAGTCTATTTTGGATTTCTGAATGGAGAGTAAACACAGCAACAGTGAGGCACTGATAGGATCATGAAGATAGGAATATGGTTAGCGCTGAATATAAAATCCACTGAAGTCCAACCTTCACATCCAATACTGTATATCTCACCGTTTAGTCCATTTGACAGATTTAAACTGGTCTGACATTTACACGATACATTTTACATTTACAGCACTTGGCAGACACCCTTAATTACTACTGATTAATTGAGGGCCTTGCTCAAGTACCCACTAATGATGGTGGTGGGATTTGAACCTGCGATCTTCCGGTCCAGAGACCAGTGTCTTAATCACCGTTACATTTGCGATATTTGGTAGATGCCCTTACCCAGAGGAACTTAAATGTGAGCAGTTGAGGGTTAAGGGCCTTGATCAAGGGCCCACTGTTTGGCAGTGTTGGGATTTGAATCTCCATCCTTTATGTCCAGAGCCCAAAGCCTTAACCACTAAGATACCAACTACCACTGAGTTTATGGGTACTTTGTCCACCCATTTCCGAAGATGGACTGAGTTATTGATAACAAGTTAAACTGCCTTTCACTCATTGGGATTTGGCAGACACCCTTAGCCAAAGCCACTTACAACTGAGCAATTGAGGGCCTTGCTCAAGGGCCCACTAGTGGTAGCTGGGTAGTGGTGGGATTTGAACCTGCGGATTTGAATCTTCCGGTCCAAAGGCCAATTCCTTAACCACTGAGCCAGCACTTCCCTCAAAAATTAGCAGGATAACAACACAATCTGTACAATACCATGGGATGCTACTTTTATTCCCAGACACTAAACCCTTTTTAATTCTTGTCTGTTTACTTGAATTTTGTCACTGAAAACTACAAACAGGAATGGATACACAATGTACCTTTAAAGGAGCATATCACCCAAATTAACTGAAGAAATTCTACACCACTGTCACTATGCTCATACAAGGCCAGACTGCAACAGCGATCCAAACATTTCTCACGGTAAATTGTTGCAGCACACGATCATAGTCTTTTGCCAAAAAAAAAACAAAAAACATTTAGCATACTCCCACACCCCCTCGAAAATGTGAAAGACCACAACGAAGAGCTGCTCCACTGTTGCAAAATAAAGAGGTCAGTACTACCCCATAATTGCTCAAAGAGCTTGAATCAGGCTGTGATTAATGGGGAAGTCTCGTTCTTCAACTCAATAGCTTCCCGCATTACTGTCTACTTGTATATTGTACGATTACCACCCTGACAGGCACCGACAGCCTTCTGGCCACAGCTTGTTGAAGTTGCCTCTACAATTGTGGACTTGCTCATGGTCAATTCTGAGTCGCTCTATTTGACCTGCTACAAAAAAAAGCAAGACTCATGCAGTACTGTGTAAAAGTTTTAGTCAGGTGTGAAAAAATGCTGTAAACAATGAATGATTTCAGAAATATAAATAATGATCAATTATTTTTGTCAATTCACAAAATGCAAAGTGAGCGAACAAAAGGAAAAATAGAAATCAAATCAATATTTGGTGTTATTAACTTTTCAAGAGCTAGAAGTAGTGGAAGTGATGGCAAGACCCCCACAGAGCCCTGATCTCAACACCATGGAGTGTGTGTGGGATTCCATGAAGAGACAGAAGGATGTGAGAACGTCTACATCCACAGAAGATCTGTGTTTACTTCTCCAAGATGGAACAACCAACCAGCCGAGTTCCTACCAGCTGTGTGCAAGTGTACCTAGAAGAATTGCTGCTCTTTTGAATTCAAATTGAATTCATTGATTTGATTCCGATGTCTCTTTTGTTCATTCACTGCATTTTGTTCATTGATGAAAGTAAATGATTAACACTTTTTGAAACCATTCTTTGTTTATAGCATTTATGCACACCTGCCTATAACTTTTGCACAGTACTGTAATACTGTAATATCATGAAGACCCTTTGGGGCAAGGTCAAAAAATCAATTCAACAGATGGTATTCTGCTCCGATCAACCCCATTCCTGCTTTCTCAGGTAGGGTCTAGTAAACAAAACTAGTCTTAAATTAATTTACAAGAAAAGTTCCCAATAAGTAGCCTTGAGGATAAAGTTAGTGTTGGCTGTACAGGAATTAAATTGTGTGTGTGTGTGTGTGTGTGTTTGAGAGAGAGAGAGAGAGAGAATTCATCAGAGTGAATTTGTTTGTTTCTTTTGAGGACGGAAGAAACAAACCCTTAAAAACTTTCCCGGAGCAACGAAAAAACCTCCCAAAAAAAGTCCCACAAAAAGCCACCCGTTTTCTCAGTCATTGTTGCCACATACACACTGGGACACACAATTGTCCAGGAAGGAATTCTCTGTGAGTATTAAGGCCAGCGTGCCGGGAGCAGCCATAGACGGAGGACTTGCTGCTAGAGGAGCAGGTGGTCTCTGCAGTGTTTGGATAACTGTCATTTTTCAGCTTGCTCCTGTACGATGCTCCTAAAACGCTGCTGTTGGTCAGCTTGCATGTGGAAGGAAGCCTGATATGGCATTTGGTGGAGGTTAGCAAGGGATTTAAGTATCTCATTCAGCAGGAAGGTTTCCATGGTGGCGTCTGGTATCTCCTCCTGTGTTTCTGCATCGTTATAGAATCCGGTGTATGTGGGCAGGAGAACTTGAGAGATTGGCAACTTTTTTTTAGAGCTTTATTCTTTCCTTTTATTTCTGTATAATAGCTTTTCAGCACTTCTTTGCAGCTGTGCTCGGCTGTCACTCTCTCGTTCTCTTGCGTTCTCGTGAAAAGAGATACACAAGAAAAATCGCCTTAATCGCTCACGGATGAGAACAATAACGCGTTACCTGATGCATTACCCTGCCTCTGTAGTAACAGCCCCTTCACAATGCATTGCAGTTGCGTCTTTATAAATGTCCTGTGTGTGTGTTCTTGTGCTTATCTAGATCTGTCCATGCAGCTGAACTTGGGCATGTATGAGTATAACGGGAAGAGTGGCTACCGGCTTAAACCCGAGTTTATGAGGCGACCAGATAAGCACTTTGACCCCTTCACAGAAAGCACCGTGGATGGCATAGTAGCCAATACTTTATCAATAAAGGTTGGTGTCAACTGAGCTAGTTTTATGTTGCAGATACATGTTTGTGATTTCTATCCAGTACTTATGCAGACCCTTTGAAAAATATACAGAATTAGTAAATGGCAGAGGTGGCAAAAGTACACACATCCTACCCATGAATACAAGTACAGATACGTATAGTATGTTTTAAAATATCCCAATAAAAGCTGAAGTACTGACTACACTTTTTTTTTTTATATATTATCAAGTTAAAGTAAAAGGTAACAGCTCTGGCATGTACTCGAGTAAAAAGTAGTAATCACACATTTTCATTTGTTCTAAATGTACCTTAAATGCTTTTTAAAAAAATTTATTAGAGTTTTTAATACTCTAAAAAGTAGGCACATTAGCTATGTTTTATGCAACTGTATGTACTGTTTAGGAGAAAAACTTCTCGTAAGTGTTTTAAAGTAATTATGGCATTTTAAATTACGCCAATCATCAGGACACCAAACCGAATCGTTGTTTCCACACGGACATTAAAATAAGGTGATGACGGGGAAACTTTAGGACTCACTTATGGATTATATATAATCAGGGAATGTTTGTTTTTACGGATTGGATTATTTGATAGTCATTTTGATCTTTCTCTCTTTTTTACCAGAATATATTTATTTACATTTTGCGCAGACACAACATAGCACAAAACCCACCTAAATGTAAATACCGCAAATGTAAATGTAATCCCCCACCACCTCCCACCCAAACATAGATCATAATAGGTATAGTACAAATAGGGAACAAAGCACACACAAAAAATAATTAACAAATGAAAATAATAGTAATAATAAATGAATACATAAATAAAATAAATACATAAATAATGGGGCACGGTGGCTTATGGTTAAATGGTGGGTTCGATTCCCGTGGTTAGTGCATGTTAGTTTGCATCAACCGCCATCCGGGAGGAGGGGTTTCTTGTGATTCCGTTCTGCGGGAATGTGTGTATGGAGTTTGCATGGGTTCTCCCCGTGCCCGGTCCCTGAAAAAAACATGCATGGTAGGTTGATTGGCACCTTGGAAAATTGTCCCTAGTGTATGAATGTGTGTGTGTGTGTGTGTGTGCTCTGCGATGGGTTGGCATTCCATCCAGAGGGTGTATCCTGCCTGTATCCTGCCTTAATGCCCATAGACGCCTGAGATAGGCACAGGCTCCCCGTGACCCGAGGAAGATCGGATAAAGCGGTAGAAGATGAATGAATGAATGAATAAATACATAAATAATTTAAATAAAAAAATCTTCTTGTGATAGATCAATAGTATCAATATAATTTAATGCAGGTGTCCATGTTTTCTAAAAGGCTTTTAAAGACCCTTTTGAAGAAAGCTTTAAACACAAACGAATTTCTCTTATCCCAGCCATCTTTATGAAGGATGGTATATATGTTTCTCCTTAAGGACAATAAGCCTCTGTGAGTCAAATATTGATTGGGATTCAGGTTGTTTTAGAGACAGCAGAGATCGACCCCCTGTCTGTTTTCTTTAGTTTACAAAACTTCATATTTTTTTTTGTTCATTTATTTCTATAGCGCTCTCCACAATGGTCATTGTCTCACAGCATTGTCTCAAAAGCACAGCGTTTTTTTTTGTTATTATGAGTGCGTGCAATAAAAGTTAGACACAGTTTCGGATGATACATTGCGCTTATCTGTATGACAAAAAATACAGAGTAATTGAATTTTGTTTCGGCGAGAAAATCCGACCGTTATAACCCGAAAAGGTTGTGGCGGAATTTGGTGCTTGATTTGAGCCTGTTAGTAATACAAATGTTAAATAATTAAAATAATTTTTCAGTGTTTAAAAAAAAAATATATATATATATATATATATATATATATATATATATATATATATATATATATCTATATATATATATAATCTATCTGAGTAAGAAAAAGATGTAGTGAATAAACATGTGTTGCTTTGAAGGTTTGGCCTTTTTATATTTATTGAGTTCTATTTTAATAAATTGGACAAACAGAAAGGCTGCATTAATCACATATTTTAAAAAAAAAAAGTACACGTTCATATTGACAGCTCTTATTAATAAAAACTCTAATTACTCCATATGAATTTTAACCAGGTTGAACAGAGACCATATAGATCACAGATCATTGTTGGCTTTGTAAACTAGCCTATGTCTGTTGTCTGTTTTGTGATAGCCAGTAAATGATACACCAGGGGGCGGTTTAAAAAACATTAATGCCCTGTTCATGCTTTTTAATTAATTCTACTACTGTCCCTTAACTACTAATAATTAAATTTGTGTTTTTGTGTGATAATTGACTAAACAGAATGTGAAAATATCTGTATGCGTATTATTATTATCAAAGACATATAATAAAACATGGAACATAGGAATGTTTAGGTATTATTGTATTGTATTATATTATTATTATTGCATGATATTGAATGAACTCATCTATTATTGCGTTTTCCAATCAGATCATTTCAGGACAGTTCCTAACTGATAAGAAAGTAGGTGTGTATGTGGAGATTGACATGTTTGGCCTCCCGGTTGACACAAGACGGAAAGCATTCAAGACGAAGACATCGCAGAACAATGCTATCAACCCTGTGTGGGATGAAGAGCCGATTGTTTTTAAAAAGGTAGGTTAAAAATGTATAAAGGCACATGCAGCTTGGAGCGGATCACTAGACCAATAATTTATTTATTTATTTTTGACAGGTGGTCCTGCCTACTCTTTCCTCTATTAGAATAGCTGTATTTGAGGAGGGTGGAAAGTTCATAGGTCATCGAATAATTCCTGTATCAGCCATTCGACCAGGTCTGGTTTTGCCGCTAAACTGGATTTCCAGTTCAACATGATTATATTCTGAAATTGCTTTTTTTTTTTTTACAGTTTTTTTTTTATCGTTACAGGTTACCGTTATATTGGAGTGAGAAATGAAAAAAACCAACCTCTCAATCTTCCCGCTCTGTTCGTGTATATTGAAGTGAAAGATTATGTGCCAGACACCTTTGCAGGTATGTATAGTAGTATCAAATTAGCACGTAATAATTACCTGCGCTGTTTCTTCACCCTGTGGTGCAAACGTGAAATTCCATCATGATCACAGTGCCTGAGGTTTTAGCAATGTAGCCCTGAGCAAAATGTGTGACTCAGAAGCTGTGAAATGTTCCTGTTCGGCACATGTGACTTTCCTTCAGATGTTTAATGCCGTCGGGGCGTCTAGCCTTTTAAACAGCATTTATCGGCGATGTTCCGCGGAGTACTCTGTGCCTCACAGAAGTCACCAATGACGTCAGCTCTACGGCAGATTACATTTCTCCGGCAGCGGACAAAAATAAATAAATAAATAAATTGTGATGCCATTGTGGATTCAAATAATGATGAATTGAGAGTGGGGATGAAATTTGCCATGCTTGTGATGACCGACTGTGCGTTTCTTATTGGAACAGATGTCATAGAGGCCCTGTCTAACCCCATTAGATACGTCAACTTAATGGAGCAGAGATCCAAGCAGCTGGCTGCACTGACGTTAGAAGAAGGGGAGGAGGAGAAAGATTCCAAAGAGGTGGGGCCGCTGTGCAGCTGAACCTTGTCGCATCCAGATTTACATAGTTCACTGCAGGTTCACTCAATGCTCATGTGGTTTAACAAACTAAGCAAGGGAAGTTAATGCTCTTCATTTTTATTTTATTATTTGATGTCAGAACAACAAGGCACACTATTATAAAGAAGGGAAGAAAGGGGCTCAAGTAATGCTTTTAATATTTTCCGGTAAAAACCTTAGCAAGACAAAAATGCCCTGACTATCTTTGACACATGTGCTTACATTTATAGTCTGGCTCAGTTATTGTCATAAAATGGCTTTACAGCACTTAAAAATAATGCCATTAACACCCCACCCCTCTAACTTTATTCCCAATTTTGGTCATCTGACACAAACCCCACCCACAATTTCCCCACAGCTTCCCATTGAGGAGCGTGAAGCATAACACATGCTTCCTCTGAGATATGTCAAGCCGTATGCCAACCGCAACATGCAGACCTGCAGCTCATGCTGCTGTACATCATAGGACAGAACAATGACACTTGTGTAGCCAGACGCACCTCCTTCTGCATATATTAGCTCACAGATGCCTACAATACTAATTTTGCTAAGTTGATAGTTAGACATATGTAATCTCATAATTTAACTTGCAAGTTCCTAATGAAATTTTTTTGATCTCTCACTACACACACACACACACACACACCAAGATAAGATATTGCTGAAATTTGTTAGTGATGATGTGAAATGCTATTCTGATTGACAGTATTGCTGTTATAAAGAACTCGCCAAAAAACCAAGGGCTCAGGCCAAAGAAAAAAAAAAGTCTTTAAATATTATTTTCAGCATGAGTCATCTTTGTCAACTCTTGTTTGTTAAGGCTGAGTCAGGTGTTGAACAGCCTTCAGAGGCAAAGAATGAGCCCAAGCCTGCACCTGTGGAGAACGGCTTGAGTCACACGCTGAGCGCGACGCCGAAGCCGGCGTCACAGCTCAACACGCAGCCCCAGTCCACAGGTAACCCTTTTCATTATTCGCTATTGTTGTTTCTTCAGACAACCGAAAGCCGGATGGATTTCTTATTTCTGGCTTTTTCATTTTCCAAATGGCATGGATATTAGGAGAGTGAAAACTGCCCGTTTGCATGCTGTATTTCACAAACCTGTGTGTTTCAGGCACGGCTAAATCTGCAGCGAAGACTGAAGATCTTATACACAGTGTCCTCACTGGTCAGTCACTGTTTACTGTTTACATCACAAAGGCTGTCAAATGTCCTTTTTAAATCCACTGTCAAGAAAAATATAATATAATCATTATATCACAAGGAATTATTTTCCTGAAATCTTAATTTTTTTTCCATTATGACTAATAAATATATACCTATTCATACTAAATGGAACATCTTAGAGATGGAAGCTCACACGTTAGAGGAGCTGAAGCAACAGAAGGTGTTTGTCCGGGAGCAGAGAAGACATTACAAGGAAATGAAGGAGCTGGTAAAGAAGCATCACAAAAAAACCACGGAACTGATCAAGGAGCATACAGCCAAGTACAACGAGTATCAGCACGACTACCTCCGCAGACGAGCTGTGCTACAGAAATCTGCAAAACGAGACGGTAAGAAGAGGTAGGTCTCCATTCTCTGCTCAAGATTCCGTCTCCAAAATTTTCAAAATATGTACGTATGGTCGCGCTCGAAAATAGATGAGCTGACTTTAGCTCTGCTCCTCAGGTGTCTGTCTTCCAGTCCGGAGCACGGGGCCTCGTTTTTTGAGCAAGAGTTAGCAACCCTGGACCAGGAGAGTGGGCAGAAACTGTCTGAACTCAAAGAGCAGCAGCAGCAGCAGCTCCTGAACCTGCGTCAGGAACAGTACTACAGTGAAAAGTACCTAAAAAAAGAACACATCAAGCAGGTACAGCGAAGGCTAAGATTTTCCTATTTCACGCTTTACCATCACTTCACACACACACATACTGTATTTCTGCACCTTTCATTTGTTATGTAAATACCTCCTGCAATATCTTATCTCTATGACAATTATTTTGCAGTCTACTGTATTCTATTCATCTAAAAAGTTACAATTGGATTAATTGTGTAAACTGAATAAAAAGTATACAATTATCCCCCCCCCTTTCTTTCTCCCTAACACTGTTTGCTGCTGCTGTAACACAATAATTTACCTCACAGGATCAACAAATTATATCTATAAGTTCTTCATACACAATCACTTTTACGAAGAATAAGTAAATGAATATATGGAAACTTAATATATGTAAATGTACTCACCTTCTGCCGTCCTTATTGCACAGCTAATGGAGAAGCTAACGCTGCTCGCTGAGGAGAGTCAAAGCAACCAAATGAAGAAACTGAAAGATTTGTGTGAAAAGTAAGACGGATGTGAATGAGACATTAAAAAGCCTCTCATTTTGTCCCGGCGTCGGCCTGACTGGTGTCTTAATGTTTACAGAGAAAAGAAAGAACTGAAAAAGAGGATGGACAAGAAAAGGCAGGAGAAGCTGAATGAAGCCAAATCAAAAGAGAAACACTTGACAGAGGAGTGAGTTTTCTCTTTTTTTTTCTTTCTTTTTTTCCCTTGTCAAATATCAGTGTCCTGTAGATGGCAGTGAAAGACCAAATGTGTTGGAATTTGTTTCAAGGCAGTTCACATTCTTTTGTTACTATTCTTATCAACATAAGAACAACTTAATGCATGTAATATCGAATTGCTATGGTATATAAGCACATTTTGTAATATTGTGAGGGTGTGAAACACTGCATTAGACATTTGTGATTTTCTAAATTGCTGTTTTTGAATAAAATTTTTAGGGAAAAGCTGGAGATCAACAGGTCGTATGTTAATGAAGTGGTGCAGCATATTAAAAGGGTAAGATGTATTTTGTCACACAGAGGTCGACTGTGTTCAGCTGTCATACCCTCAACCTGATTGGTTTCTGTGGTTTATATTCTTTGGCCAGCTGGAAGATGCTCAAACCAAACGGCATGAGAAACTAACAGAGAACCATAAGAACATTCTTCAACAGATCGTGGAAGAAAAACCGAAGGTACGCACACCTTCTGAAACTATAGACTATAACATGTGGTTGTCCTACTGTAAGTAGTTCTCTCCAAGTTCTCCTCACGTATGGGCATCTAACAACAAAATAGCTGCGCAGAGGAACAAAACCATGGCCTCTGTAACACCAAGGTTTTTAAAAAGATGTATGTGTGTTTATTTTAGCCTTCATAACATCAAGCTTTAGCAATCACTGATTATACTTCAATATCAATTAAATGGAAACTAAAAACTAAAATACTTCTTATCAATATTACGTTTGGTTTTTGAAGGAGGATTCATTGCCCAATGGTCTGGTATTCAGTTATATAAGCGAAATCTGATACACTCTGTGACCTCCTCTGTTACTTGTTTAGCACATCACCACAGCTGTTGTTGTGTATTGTTACACGCCATTCGGTATTTGTTGCATCATGAGTCTGCAGATGTGTACATATTTTATAGCCATTGTGCCGGAAATAAGTTCAACGCTGATGTAATGTCTTCATTACTCAAAGAGTGAAAGTGATTTACATGTCTCAAATGTCTACAATATCCAAAAAAGAGCAATAATGTTTTCCCAAACATTATTTGGGGGGGGGGGGGGGGGGGGGGGGGGGGGGGGGGGGGTGGGGGGGGGGGGGGAGGGGCCCCCAAATGTGTCATTAATTGTATTACACATCAAAATTTCAGTCATAACATTTGTTTATTTCTTAAACAAGAACAGTTTTTCTACTTTTATGCAATTTTTGCTATATTTCTATGTTGTGTGTCATACCCTCACCACTATCTCGTTCATATGTTTAATAAGACAAACGAGTGTAGCTAGCACTGAGGTGAGAAATCTCCTGTTTCCATGTGGGAAACCTTATAGGAAATGTTTACCTCTGAATATTCTCAATAGGGAATCCTTCCATGTTTGTTGTCCCCTTGTTGAAACTTGACACCAAAATTCAGTGTTTTATATTTTGCATAACAGCACAATAAAAAAAACATGTATTATTCATGTGTGCAGCATCTGTTTAATTAGGTTCTGTTAATTAGATGTTATTATATTAACTACAATACATTTAAATGAGCGCATAAATGGAGTTTCACTGTTATAAGGGCTGCTGTTATCAAACGATTAACCTTCTGTGGAGTTCGAGCTGAGAATTCAGCCCAGAGAGGCAAATACCGGTCATGACATTCGAGATTTGACACGGTTGAAATATTTTGTGTAATATCATTAAGAAGCTGCGCAATTTAGAAAGAAAAACATTATGATATTGTACTTATTCACAGGCGCATCGTTCAGATATGGACATGCAAAATTAGCACGATTAAAAACTTATGCAAAAGTTCTAAGATCGAATTTCAATGCATACGCTTCTGAACAATGAGAATGGTGTTAAAATTCATGCATTTTAATAAGTCACAGAGTCTCCGTTAGGAATTTCAGGAGTGGTACTTTTGTATTCCGTGGATGTACCTCTTTCCCCCGAGGGTCCTGTAGGCCTGAGGGGACCTACAAGCACATCTGCTCCCAGTGCTGCTCTCACCAAATTATGCCATTAAGAATGAACAAATTGCTCCGCCTTTGAAAAATAACTCAGAAGAATCGGTATGCTGTATATATTTGGATATGCGATTTGTTCGCTCAACAAAACAAATGCAAAAAAATATCCTAATGTAAAAAAAACCAAAAAACAACAAATTGGGGGCCTTAATAGTTAGAAATGATCCCCTGGAATTATAGTGACACATTGACAAAGCTATAATACGCTCGATACGTCTTGTTCCACTCGTACAAATTGTACCAGTAACATAAGGCTGAAATGATCTGATATAATAGATCTAAAATTAAAAATGATAAAACCAAAAAAACCACATCACCCATCTGTAAAAGTGCATTAGTCATTCAAATTGCAAGTCATTGGTTTGAAGCTGTCTGTGTAAGATACACATGTACACACGTCCACTGAGGGTTTTTTCCATTTCAGAGTGGCTGTAGCATCTCTTTCAGGTCAGTTTCGGTAATGTCATTAAGGACATGGAATTTCAAAAAGGCACTTAGTTTTAGTTTGAAAGGGTCAGAATGTAGAAAGAATGCAGATGTCCAATCAAAAACATATTCAAGTGGGGAAAAAAAAGGTTGCTATTTTTCACCGAATATGTAAAATAAATAAAAAATTATGTACTGGTGGAAACCAACAGCCCGTTAGCACGTTAGGTTAGCACGTTCGCCTCACCCCTCCAGTGTTGGGGATTCGATTCCCGCCTCTGACATATGTGTGTGGAGTTTGCATGTTCTCAAAAACATGCACTGTACGTTGATTGGCACCTTAGAAAACCCTAGTACTGGTCCCTAGAGTATGAATGTCAGATAGAGAGGTCGGATAAAGCGGTAGAAGATGAATGAATGACAATGTGGCTGCAAGAAATGTCACCTGGCATTAATATAGCAATCTTACTGCAACATTTAATTGATGTTCATGGCTTCTTTGGCTATAAGTAAGATGATTCATTTTCGAGTTTTTGCTTCATCCAGCATGTTAAAACTAATGTTAAATCCAGCATGTTCCATACTGCAGTCTGGTGACTCATCGCATATGTTCAGCATCCAGATAGCTGTAGCATTTTTTACACTAGCATGCAAAGAAATGTTGAAATGTTTATTTATTTATTTATTTAATTTTACAATGATGAACAAGATCGTTTGATCTGTGTTTTAATGATTTATTGACATATAGCATACGGGCAATGGCTAGACGAAAAATAGAAGGAAAAATGCATTAAAAAAGAATAATTCAAGTATATTCAAGTATAAGTGTAAATAATTTAATTGATGCTAACGTAATAATAATAATAATTATAATATATAATAAATTTACTATATATATATAATATATATATAATAGTATATAATAATTTTCTCCGCGATAGCTTTCTCCTAATGTTTTTCCTCCGGTTTAAAAACTTGCACGGTGCCTTGATTGGCACCTAAAAATTGTCATAGTGTGTGGAATTGTGGGCTATATATATATGGTCCCTCCATCCAGGGTGTATCATGCCCATGGGTCCTTAACAGGTATACTCCCCGTGAAAGGTCGGATAAAGTAGTAGAAGATCTGTAATATATATATCATATAGGATATAGGCTCTATATATATATATATGTGCTTATTCTGAGTATTTTCTAGAATTAACATTACTGTCATCTTACAATTATTCAGGGTTTCTCCCGTATTTATTTAGACTTAACAATACTGCACAGTAGTAACATCTCTACACTAAACATAGTGTGCATTCAAACAATTGACTTATATTCGTAATATACCTACAGCATTTTCACCAGACGTCCTTCATCATGTTAATTATTTCCGTAACACTTCGTAATGCTTCCTCCGGTAAACAATTCCCCCTCTCAAACGCTGGTCCTATAAAAGGCCGTATTATCGAATTGACACATTCATTGTGACCTTTAACAGACTGTAAAGTTTGTGATTAGGGTGTCAGCTTGGGAGAGATCATTTTGATCCATGCGTTATTGCGTAAATGTTAGGTCAAGTGTAAATGCTGTGAACGGCCCTTGGCATTTTCTGTGGAGACTCTAACGGCATGTAGATGTTGGGTCCGTAATGGATTTGATCTGTGCGCAGCTCCAGAATGAACTGGATCAGGAGTATCAGGACAAGTTTCGTCGGCTGCCAGTGGAGATCCAGGAGTTTGTGCAGGAGACCACCAAGCGAAAGACTGACGGGAACGACCAAGAGTCCCTGCCTTCGTCTAGCACACTGGAGAAACTCAGCCATAAGGGAGCTCAGTCTGAGGACGATATGGAGGACGAGAAGAAAGACTAACATTAAGAATTCCAGTTTGCAGCAGGCACTCTTCCTAATTCATTTTGCTATCGATAATTGTTTTTTTTTTGTTGTTTTTTTTAATAGATTTGTCACCTTTGTCACTGATGTGTTCCAAAGAACGTCTGTGGGTGGAGGGGGAAAGGATAACAGGCAAGAAATCATTTAGAAAACTTGTACCACATGAAACTTTTATTTATTATGTGCATAATTTACTCAAATAGGAATTCTAAAAATGGTACTAATTGGGTGAAATGCGTTTTACATGACGTTCGGTAGATATTACGGTGTGCTGTACATGACTCACAATCACATGTTTATGGCCAGTAAATAATCAGCTTGATAAAGGTGTGTGTGATTACAGGCTTGAAATGGCAGGTACCATATATTGTAGCTTTAATTTGTCCTTGTACCTGGATTTCAATCCAAATATTATTATTTGCAAGCAGAGATGTCTTGCAAATGTTTTTCTTTTTCTTTTTTGCCTTTTATTTGCTGCTATCATTGTTCATTTTATTTTCCCTGAAATTTACCTGCAGAAGAGAATAGAAGTAAAACATTTTTCAGAATGAATAGGGTGCATTATTGCATATTGTAAATCCATCTCTGTAACATATATGATGTAATGTGTTTAGACCTTATTGTCAGTATTATTTGTATTTTTGGGGGGGGTTGTTTGCATATTTTACAATATGTTTTAACAAATATGTTCTTTCCAATTTATTTATTTTACTAAGAGGCCAGTTTACGACCAATTATTATTACTGCATTCTTGTCTATTTCATTATATTCTCGATCATTGTAGTGCTTTTTTTTCTTTTTTTTTTGGCTAAGTATATATAGTATTATATCAGATTTTAACCTATTTACTAATGATGTAATGAAGTCAAGAAATTGATATCTTAATACAGAAGGGGAGAACATATGGAAATGCACTTTGGAGTCCATGAGGTATTTGTATTATTATGCAATCTTTTTACTTGAGTGAGATTCCTCTTTCAGTATGTTTCCATTTCCATCGATTCACCATAGGATGTGAAGCATGGATTCAGTGACGCCAAGTGAAATATCGTGATGATTTTGTTCCGGAATATGCTTCCCTATTCTTCCCCGAGTTGCTCTGATTAAAGCACGTCTGTCACTTTCACACTCTATATTTATATAGGTTTGTAACATTCAGGTTAGATTAGGATCTAGGTTTTAATTTAAGTGGTGACTTTAAATTTGACATACATGTAAATGTGTTAATTATATCCATGCTCTGTATTTATCGCAATATAGGACTGCTATGGACCACTAAATGAAAGTGCCAAACAAGTGTCTACTAAAGACAGGTTCTAACCCGGGAACCCATTTCGATCTCTCGACTGACAGTTTCATTTCATAATGTGTATGATCTGGTTTCATTTGTCATTCATTTGTCATTAGATGCGTAGCAATAAAAACAACGGTTGTATTGCTGCATCTATAATGTTATTAAATATTCAAATCTGATTTCCACACTGACTAGGTGTAAATTATATCCCATGTGATTACACATGGGAGGCATTTTATTGGATTCCGTCATGTAATTTATTTATTTTTTATTTTGTACACGACGACTCTTGTGCTGTTGTTTTTCTTTTATTCGACCAAACTGTTTTTTGCAATGTCAAATTACTTGAAATACTTTTAGGACTGGACTCAATTTTGATCGTTTGAAGTGATGTTCTGTGCCTTTGAATGTTATTAGTGTTAGATGTGGAATGAAAAAAACAACAACAAAAAAACAACAACAAAAAAAAAACCCAGTGTTGATGTAGAGAGCTCTTCTTTTTGTATAAACTGTGCACGCACTTTTAAAATGTTTATACTAAAGATTTACTTTGAAATGGTTTAAACGGCAAACTATCGACTGTGTATGCTATTGAGTGCCAGTTTATTTATTTACAACATCAGTTCCATTCCACAAAACAGACAAATCATTTAGAAAGCAAATATCTACTAACGTTTAATTTCATTGAACTGTATTATTGGGTACTACAGTATCTTGCATCTTTAAAAGATGAGTAATGTTGAATGTAAGTTGTGCTTGTGATGTGCAATGGTTTTAATAAAACACTTTTGTGAAATGTGGAAGGTGCAGAGTACACAATTGTCTACGTGGGCCAGTAAGTAGTTGTGTTTCGTATACAATGAAGTATGTATACCTACTTATTACTTAGTATAGTATACAATGAATAGCATACAATGAAGTCTGCGTCTGTGTTCCTCATTATATTATATTATATATATTATTATCATTATATAACTAAGTAGCCATTATATAGATATTAACTGTGTTAATCCTTAACAATTCAGATCTTATTGATCATAACACATTTTTTTATATCCATTAAACTTTATTTTACTTGATATTGTATATCATTTCATACACGCTTGATTACATCATTTTGTTCCTTCAGTTATAATGTGCCCCAAAATATTAGTTTCCTGTTGTCACTTCCATTCTAGAACCTATAAACAGTCATTCCCCCAGCAGCCTCTCCTAATCTAATCAAGATAATAAGACAACTTGTTTTGTGGCTTCATTGGTCTCAGTATTGAGGCATACAGTATGGGTCATGACTGTTGTATTGCACCTCTGATTATAGCGAATCATGAAGAGGCTACACAGAGGGCGTACAGCACAAAAATATCCCTGTGAAATCAGCTCGTTCTGCAGATGCAAAAGGTGACGGATGAAGATTTTGTATGAAAGTGGAACAAGCATCTCTGACCTCCATCACCTACATGAATACATGGCGTTGGGCTCTGCACCGGTAGGTCGCACGTTCAAATCCCAGCTTCACCAAGCTGCTATTAGTAAGGCCCTTGAGCGAGGCCTTTAACCCTCACCTTCTCAGATGTAAGTCGCTCTGGAAACGGCGTGCCGTTGATATAAATGAATAAGAGGGTTGCAACTTTGTGCAGAAAGACCAGTTGATTATTTTAGGCTTTTAATTGGTTCTCTATAACCGAAGAAAAATGGCTTCTGTTTTAACAACTATAAATGAACATCGCTGTTGTCCTCCAGATGGCGCCAACATTACATTCCATAAATGGTCGAGTCTAGAACGGAGGCGCATGCGCAGTATTTTCTGATTCGATCGCACGGTTGCCAATGGATACACGGCCGTAGTTGTCGCGCCCGGACACACCACTGAGAAATATATATAGTGTGTGTGTGTGTGTGGTGTGTGTGTGTGTGTGTGTGTGTGTGTGTGTGTGTGTGTGTGTGTGTGTGTGTGTGTGTGTGTGTGTGTGTGTATTATATTAAACATTAAAATCATGTAATAATGTATATATTTCCCGTTTGTGTTCTGTTCCTTATACACTTGCTGTAGTAAAGCAGGTTCAGATGGCGGGCTGGTGTTTAAAATTTGGGTTCATGTCCCCCTGTCTGACTTCAAACACCTTCCTCTGCATGGCTGTGGAAAACAGTAGAGTTAAAGCAAACCTCAACACAAAGAAATCCCACATGCTTTATCTGGAGGTGATGACATTTTGGTTGGCCTCCAGGCAAGCAAAGGCAACTCATATCATCCCTATCAAGATGGACCAAAGTGGTGTCACACATAAACATGTCCAACAGACACTTTCCTTCACTATTTATAAACTGACAAGCCTTTTTTCTTTTTTTTTTTTTTTTTTACACGGAGCAGTCTTCACCTGCTCTCTGTCCCGGAACATACGTTATCTCCTAATTCTTCCGTGCCTGAATGGAGGCTCCACCCTTAATGCATTATGGGATTGGTTTGCAAGATTGATCTCTACCCATATGTAGGGAACATGAGCACAAGCAGTGTAGACTTTGGATTTGCAGAAGACTAGGATGATTGGACACACCAAAGCATCTCTACGAGTGAGTGGGCTTGGTCAGAGTTTGTGCAGTAGCAGGTGGAATTCGTTGTATCTTCCGGGAGAGCAGGTGCGATAAATAATATCTACTGGCGCAGATTAAATTGGCTGAAGATTCAGCAGCAGGTGGGATTGGTAAAGCAAAAGCCTCTTTTCAAGTAAATCGATTTGGTCAAACTCTCTGTTGGAACAGGTGAGACTGGCCAAGCAATAGTCTATTAAGAAGCAGGCGGAGTTGGTTAAACGATCTTTAGAAGCAGGTGGGATTGGTCGAACTATCTTTAGGAGCAGGTGGGATTGGTTGAACAGGAGAGGGTGGGATTGGTTGAACTATCATTATGAGCAAGTGAGATTGGTTGAACTATCTTTAGGAGCAGGTGGGATTGGTTGATCTATGTTTAGGAGCAGGTGGGATTGGTTGATCTATGTTTATAAGCAAATGGGATTGGTTGATCTATCTTTATGAGCAGGTGGGTTTGATTGAACTATCTTTAATAGCAGTTGGGATTGGTTGAACTATCTTTTTAAAAGCAGGTGGGATTGGTTGAACTATCTTTGGAAGCAGGTGGGATTGGTTGAACTACCTCTAGGAGCAGATGGGATTGGTTGAACTACCTCTAGGAGCAGATGGGATTGGTTGAACTACCTCTAGGAGCAGATGGGATTGGTTGAACTATCTTTAGGAGCAGATGGGATTGATTGAACTATCTTTTTATAAGCAGGTGGGATTGATTGAACTATCTTTGGAAGCAGGTGGGATTGATTGGTTAAACTCTCTTTATGAGTAGGTGGGATTGGTTGAACTATCTTTAGAGGCAGGTGGGATTGATTGCACTATCTTTGGAAGCAGGTGGTATTGATTGGTTGAATTATCTTTAGGAGCAGGTGGGATTGGTTGAACAGGAGCAGGTGGGATTGGTTTAACTATCTTTGGAGGCAGGTGGGTTTGATTGAACTATCTTTAATAGCAGTTGGGATTGGTTGAACTATCTTTGGAAGCAGGTGGGATTGGTTGAACTACCTCTAGGAGCAGATGGGATTGATTGAACTATCTTTTTATAAGCAGGTGGGATTGATTGGTTGAACTCTCTTTAGGAGTAGGTGGGATTGGTTGAACTATCTTTAGAGGCAGGTGGGATTGATTGCACTATCTTTGGAAGCAGGTGGGATTGATTGGTTGAATTATCTTTAGGAGCAGGTGGGATTGTTTAGTAGAAGTGCACACACATTAAACATATATAAAATGCAATTTAACTTCAGTACATTTGATAATCAATTTTAGTATATGTGATATCTTAAAAGAAGACTACCCAACAACATCTGAAATTGAAACGTTTCTTCATTAGACTCTCTCTCTCTCTCTCTCTCTCTCTCTCTCTCTCTCTCTCTCTCTCTCTCTCTCTCTCTCTCTCTCTCTCTCTCTCTCTATAAAACCACGACGTTAAAAAAAAGGCACCAAGCCACGTGTACTAAACCAACTTGCCGATGTGTGGCGCTGTTTCCGGGACCCTCTCGAAACACATAACGTAAGTGCACTTCAGAAAGGCTCCACTGTGGAAATGAGGACGGGGCCGCGGACACACTCGGGCGCGCAAGCAGGGCGAGTTTCCCCTTTGAGGTAGCGGCACGGAGCGGCGGGTGAGTGCATTTTGCCCACACAAGCTCAGACTGGAGTGACACACACGCCTCCAGCCTTCATCTCTGACTATAATTAAACTTCACCAACTTGCTTAACATTTTGTTACATTCTAGTGCAAATGTCAACATCCACCATCCTCAACAACAGAAAGTGTTCACGCTGACAGCCACTTGAGTTGTGGCTGCACGTTGTGTTGTATTTATTTTTTTGGTCTGGTTTTTCTGTATTCAGCTTCATGAAGAGGCAAAAAAAAGGTTTCAACCCGCAATTCTGGTGATTTCACTGTCACAATGTTTACTGATGGTCATTGATGAGTTGCCTAGTTTTTTATTTTGAATTATTTTCCGCCAAAGAGCATTCCAGGTTATAAGTGATTCTGTAAAGCAGGTTATTGTTACTAAATGAACCTGGCATTGCAGTTCCAGCCATTAGCAAAGAGGAACCCAAGATATGCAAATGTTTCCTGCTAGTGTTATCAGAGGAGACAGCATTCAGCCTGTCCTGTGTTGCACTTGTTTTTGTTTTTTTTGTTTGTTTGTTTGTTTTTGTTTTCTTCTGCTGCCTTGCTTAGTTGCAAGAATTTCACTTGGTGCATGGAGTGAAAAAAATGCTGTATATCTGGAAAGTTCTCAAACTTTGCACTGTAATATCCTCAGATCCCAGCGCTGGACATTTACAAACATTACATTCAATAGATTTGGATTCCCCCCCCTAATTCTACTCCCTATTTTTCAAATGCTTTGACGAATTTGATGCTTTGATGAATTGAAGATAAGCATAAAGAGCGTGGAGAAGAAGTAGCATTGTTATTGTTCATTAAAATTAGGCCCTGTGTGTAAAGTGTAATGGTGAACAGTAAGTATTTATATATATATATAATATATATATATATATATATATATATATGTATATATATATATATAGATAGATAGATAGATAGATATAGATAGATAGATAGATAGATAGATAGATAGATAGATAGATAGATCGATAGATAGATAGATAGATAGAGGCATGGTGGCTTAGTGTTTAGCACGTTCGCCTCACACCGCCAGGGTCCAGGTTTGAATCCCATCTCGGTCATGTGTGAGTGGAGTTTGCAGGTTCTCCCCGTGCTTCAGAGGGTTTTTCTCCGGTTTCCCCCGTTTCAAAAACATGCACAGTAGGTTGATTGTCACCTTGGAAAATTGTCCCTAGTGTATAAATGTGTGTGTGTGATTGTGAGTGTGTGTGTGTGCCCTGCCATGGGTTGGCATTCCATCCAGGGTGTATCCTGCCTTAATGCCCATAGACGCTTGAGATAGGCACAGGCTCCCCGTGATCCGAGGAAAGATCGGATATAGTGGTAGAGGAGGAATGAATGAATAAATATATGTAGTGCAAAAGTTTTAGGAAGGTGTGAAAAAATTCTGTAAACAAGTGTTAATATTTACTTTCATCAATGAACGGAATGCAGTGAATGAAGAAAAGAGAAATCTAAATCAAATCAATATTTGGTGTGAACACCCTTTGAAGGAATTCGGCTCATAGGTTGTTCCATCTTGGAGAAGTAAGCACAGATCTTCTGTGTTTGTAGACGTTCTCACATCCTTTTGTCTCTTCATGGAATCTCACACACACTCGATGATGTTGAGAGCAGGGCTCTGTGGGGGGGTGCCATTACTTCTAGTGCTTCTAGTTCTTCAAATGGTAGTAACACCAAATATTGATTTGATTTCGATTTTTCTTTTGTTCGCTCACTTTGCATTTTGTAAATTGACAAAAATGAACAATCAATATTTATATTTCTAAAAGCATTCTTTGTTTACAGCATTTTTTCACACCTGCCTAAAACTTTTGCACATTACTGTTTTATTTGCAAATCACTACATGTTATGGCGTAATAACTTAATTTGAACTCTTCTCCATTACAAATTCATGCTACGCCTACTACATTGACGTTATTACATAAATATGAGTAAGGACCCTCTCAAATTGGGCCTCTACCTATAGTCAATAATAGTACGTCAATCAAATGGATTTAAAGAAATAAAGATGCAGGAACGTGAAACACTTTTCTACTTTTACTCAAGAAATGATGTAAAAAGAAGTACTTTCTATCAGAAAAAAATATGTAGAGGGTACTTTTACTCACGTACAACTCCAGACTCTAAATACCACTGTGAAACAACAGGGAATTTTTGTATATCATGATGTGTATGTTGCATTTTTCTTTTTGCTTTTGTTATGGGTTTATACGGCCTGGTCAGATCTCTTAATGTAAAGTCTTTCTGGTGTAATGAAGGTAAATACACTGAGTTATGTGTTATTCTGGTCAGGCTGCTAGACGTATATCCTGAGTTCAATCCCATTCTATTTCAGGGCACAACACACACACACACACACACGCACACACACACACACACACACACACACACACACACACACACACACACACACACACACACACACACACCACGCCTACGGGCAATGTGACAGACAATCCATGCACTTTCATATTTTTTTGGAGGAAAAAGACCTTTGAGGAAACCGTCTGTCTTCATTGGGAAAATATCCATATGTAGACACCGATTCTGAGGATCAACTCAGGGACTGTGGAGTTGGTAGGCAGCACTGCTGACCAGATTTTGAATATATTCATATTCATATTCATGCTTATTATTTGAAATGTGTACAATGGCAGTTTAGTTATGTACTAAAGCCACTGATATTATTTATTTATTTACTTCCTGAAACGTACATCCAGACATTTTAATTACATTTGCTGTTCGTAATTGTTACCATATCATCATCAAGGAAGAAATAAATCATTTCAGTGCTTGATTTAATGTTATACTTTATCAGTTTTAACACCATGCATACAGTTTATTGTATGTGATTTGTATTGGATAGGGCTGTCCATAGTGTAAAATATTAAAATTCTGCTCTCAATGTATCATAAATGAAGGCTTTTCATGTTTAGAATACGCTAACTAATTGTGACATGTTATAAATATATACATTTCATTAAAAATCTCTCCCTTTAGTAAAATAATTCGTTATTTTATATTTATTTCACTCTGTAAATGATTATTTTAGCATTAATTTCTTGTTTATTTCAATGTCAATTTTTTAGGGGTTATTTTAATTGTTAAATATTAGGGTGCATGGCTCCTTTTAAGAATTATGTTCAATTTTTTTTGCTTTCCATATAAACTGGTAATGTGTTTAGGTTATATACGATGGTATAATGTGTACCTGTTGTGAATAGGTTGGTAGGTGTAATTTTGGGAAATTTAGGAAGAATCAGTGGATGCACTTTGTTGGTGTTTTTTTTGATCATAAAACACATCTATCTCTTCTTTTATATTCCATCCTAACGTTACAAGTGTGGCTGAGGATAGGCCACTGCTGAAATTCTTATTCTAAGTTTCTTTATGAATTTGTTCTTTTTATTGTTCAGCATGAAACGTGTCCAGTATCTCTTTCGCTCTCCAACACAATGTGTGAAGGAGCAAATCGCTCACATAAGAATGCGCGCTGCGTAAATAAACTGAATACCGTTAAAGTAGTTCTGCGTTAACACACTATTAACACGTTAATTTTATCGGCCCTATTATTGGAATAGATGAGGACATCTAATGTCAAGATGATACAGATAGTGTTAAAAAAACCCACAAACTACTTCTAGGCATTATTATAACAACATAAGATTTGTATATTCAGTATTGACATTGCAGCAGGTACATACCTACTCCTGCTCCACCCTGTTTTAGTCTGTCTCTCACTCACACACACACACACACACACACACACACACACACACACACACACACACACACACACAGCTGAGCGCTTTCAGGTGCACGCTCTCACAAGAGGAAGTTGCTGCTTGTAGCAACCAGAAACCCACGCATGCTCTCTGATGGCAAAATGAACTTGAATTTTGTTTCCTAGATTATGAATCTTTAAAGGAACACCCTTAGGTAAGTTGTAAGGGTAAGTTGTGCGAAGGAGTTGTTTTTTTATTCAAACAGAGCTTCTTATACTCTGCATTGAAAATGTGGATGTGTACAGCATATTTACTGCACACCAGCAAATTTGAAATGTTTAGTAGCAGCAGGGATAATATCAGTTGATGTCAGTTATATATTGACACACTGGATGAATTTCTATGAAAATAAGAATTGTATGTATATGAATTAATTAGCATTACTGCAGAATGAAATAATCTTGTGCACAGTGAAAAAACAGACGTGTGTATATATATATATATATATATATATATATATATATATATATATATATATATATATATATATATATATATAATATATATATATATATATATATATATATATATATATATATTCTATATACACGTCTGCTACACACGCTTTCCATTATAGTTTTTCCCAAATCTTTTAATTCACTAGCTAACCATTCAAATAATATATGTCCACTGTGGTCATGTGCTTTTTTTGTGAAAATGTAGTGATTTGCATATACACATTGCAACTTTTTCATAGAAGGAAAGATTCAAGACCAATAACTGAACAAGTTCCAACCTCAGATGTTGGAGTCAAGTCTAATGCTAATGCTAATATATTCTGCAGAGCAGGCTTTGTAACAGCAGTTAGCTCTTGGAGATTTTGCTAATTCCCACATCTGAACTATTAGCAAGGTCTCTGTGATGGTTACTAATCTGCCCTAACCTTCACATGGATCTTTAACTGGGATGAAGAGCACTTTAGGTAAAATGTTTTTTTCTTTTTCTATTTATTTGTGTGGCTAATGTCATACTTTGAATTCTAATCTGTGTGATACACACACACACACACACACACACACACACACACACACACATAAACACACGCCACATATATAATATATATATATATATATATATATATATTCACTCTGAAATAAGAAAAATATAACATGTATGATTTTTCTTTCTGGCACTTCACAATTGATACAGTGCATTGGTCTATCATATAAAATGTATTTATAGTTATTACATGACAAAATGTGGAACTGGAACTGTGTATGAATACACTGTATATAAAGAACACAGTTGTACTTTTAAATGTTAAAGACAAACACTTTATTTTTATGTATTTATCAAAATTCCAATTCATTTCCTTGCCATTCAAAAAGTGCCATTCAAAATGCATAGTTTGAACAAAATAAAATCAGCTTAGACAATTTGTGTCGAATTCACACAAGGGCGAAACATAAATAATCAGAAAGTATTCTAAATAAATAAGGCATATAAACAAGTCAAGAATGTTGCGGCACTGCGGAATCGCAATGCACCTTTTCTTTTGTGCTTTTCCAGGAATTCTGTTCTGGTTTTGGTTGCTTTCCATCTAAACTAGAGGTATGTTTAGGTTCCATACGGTAATGATACGGTAATATAGTGAGGAGCTCATGCCTGTTCTGAATGCGCATCTATTAGGCGTAATTCGCAGAAATTTAAGAAACATGATTTTTTTATATTTATATATATATATATATATATATATCTATATATATATATATATATATGTGTGTGTGTGTGTGTGTATGTATGTATGTGTATGTATGTATATGTATGTATGTATGTATATATATATATATATAATATATATTAAACTATATATATATATATATATAGAGCTAGAGAGAGATATATATATATAGAGAGAGAGAGAGAGAGAGAGAGAGAGAGAGAGAGAGAGAGAGACATCAAGAGTACACATCAAGCTTCACATTATATCTTATTAAATGCAAAAAAACCACAATAACACATATTTATAACTACCACAGCATAAACGATGGTCTCATTCTTCATCAGACTAAAATATTATATATTGTATTTGCAAGTTACTGCTGTATAAGAGGAATGGAATATTTCTTTATATGCTGACACATGGCTACGATTACAGATTATTTTACTATTGTAGCCCGCCCATCACTGATTGCTTATCTGATTGCCTTTGTCAAAGGTAAACATATTTACACCCACACAACTCTAAATTCTGTGTCTCCTCCTTGGTCTAGTATTCCTTTCAGTATACCTTTACTGCAAACAAAACACCCACATAATACATCTGTCATTTTTTTTTCCATTCCTTTCCTTTCTTTTCTTTTTTCTTTTTTTTTAACTCACAGACAAACCAAAAATTGATGCGTGTTATTTTGACCTTCCCTCACAGCACTGAGTGCCTTCTTGCTTTCTTTTCTGCACAAGCGTGAGCCAGGTCAGCAAATTCAACACATAAGATTGTCACTTCAGGCCTCTTATGTTCTCCCAAGAGACATTCACTTTGATTAGAACTCAGAAAACACGGCTAGTGTCTACAAGATGGATTCGAGGCATTTAAAGTGAAGTGGGGCAAGTGAGCTGAGCATTTGAAGCACTTCTACAGTTCAGACCATGAAGTTCGAACTCGAAGATATAAATGTACACCAGCAAACTGTTTTGTCATCTATCTTGGCTTAATACTGATTTTTATCATTACTGACCCGAGCGAGTTTTGCCTTCTGACTGAGGAACCAGGTGCCTCGATTCTGAGCAGTTTTTATTTCTACTTAAGATGTCGAGTCAGAGGAAACCGATGTCCATTACTATTAAGAAGCCAGTGAAACACAAAGGACGGGCAGGGAAAGTCAAAGAAGGTTACTCAAGTAATCTTCACTCTGTTCTCGTTTCTTCGGGAGCTTATCAAGTGAGAGCCACAGCTGCTTCTTCAGCATGCATTATTTGGAGCTTAATTTGCCGCCAATGAAGACTTGTACACACGCATGAGTGAACAGAATACATGTTCCATAACGATCAGCTCGACTCTCCAGTGCTGAAGGCTTTCATCATTTTAACAGCCTGAAGTGTTTGTAATAGACACCACTTGGTCCATTTTGTTTGATACGCTTCTTAGCTCCGAGCTGACCACAACACATAGCCGAATTCATGAAGCACGCAGGAGCTGTTTTCCATTAAGCAAAAAGGGGGTTTATTAAAAAAAAAAAAAAAAAAAAAAAAAACAATTTCCTGGCCAATAAAATCTGCAAGAAAAAAAAACCAGTCAGGTCATTTAAGGTCATGAGAGAGCTCATCAGATTCTGTTGAATTTGACGGAAATGCTGGTGTTTGTGGAGCGTCCTAGTGATTTCAAGGACTTCTGAAGGGCTTCTTTTCTCTCATTTGTTTTTGTATATATTAGTGCATTTGTTATCTTTTGATTTTTGTGTATCCATGTGATCAGTGTTGGGAAGGTTACTTTGGAAATGTAATAGATTACAGATTACAAATGACCCTATTCATAATGTAAGAAGTAGTGTAACTTTTTAATTACTTCATAAAAGTAAAGTAACTGATTACATTTGATTACTTTCATTCAACCACTAGGTGGCACTTTGATGAAAAGAACAACTCGGTATCTGTAACGATTTACTGTTACTTTTATTTTGTAATTAAACTACGTACCACTGTTACATGTAACTAGTTACTCACCAACTGCTTATTATACACTTGGCCACCTTAAAGGAGCTTATTGTGCGAATGTATTAAGCAAGAAATGGGTATGATACACCTATTGAAAATGTTAGAAAGCCGTCATTAATAAGTGGAGAAAATAGAGTACCAGATTTGTACACACACACAAACACACATACAGTAAAATTGTTGAAGCTGATTGAAAGTAGTTCATGGTATAAAGTTATCGCAAGCAGGTTTAAGAGGAAAATGTATTAGGTACAATTATTTTTTGTATTATTCTTCAATAATTAATAAACAAATAAATGAATATTTATTTATGTATTTATTGCAGCAGCGATTCATTATAGCACCTCCTATTCCCTGTTTTTATGGATGCATGCCCTGGTTTGTATTCTCTCATGGTACATCCTCTGTGATGTTATTCACTCAGTTCTCTGTCTCTTTTGTTGCCTTATCTTCCCCTGTCTTTATAGGACAAAAATGGCCAAAGCATATGAATTTAACTGGCAGAGGCCGGTGCCTCATTTTATGCAGGAGGGGGAGTATTTTGATCGATTTGATGAGGTAAGGAAATTATTATTATTATTATTTTTTGTACCATGCTGATTTGTTTTGGCAAACGTTTAATTTACACAGGTTTCAACTGCATGCTGCTTATTTTCTAAAAACACAATGTCTAAGGAGCAGAACACTTCTAAATGTCAGTTTTAATGGTTTAACAGCACTGTTTAAGAAGCTGGTAGAGGGTTTTTTTTCTTTCTTTAACCTTATGTGAAAATAAAGTATTAATGTACTCAAAATACTCCACGTGAATATTTAAACAGAGTTTGTTAATTCTCCAGAGACGTTAATGCTCTGTGCGGATACGCTGTAACAGCAAGTTTTTTTTGTTTTTGTACTCTCGCACATGAAATCTATGCAAATCTATCGAGGCCCTTAGTCCAAAAGCAGACTTTTTGTACGTTCCGCATCTTCAAAGTCGTCTATAGCTGAAGACATCTGCGTTCTCAAAAGTCCTTTGAGAATTCCTGGTCAGTCCATGCTAGTTTATCTTGGCCTGAATATTTTTGGAAGGCTGTTATTCTCACGTACAGCGTGTGAGTGACCGGACAAAAGCTGTCAAACCCGAGCATGGATTTCCCATGAGGTCCACGGATCACTTTGGGAGTTCTTTCTCAACTGATAGAAAAAAATGCAATTGAGCAGTGTTTGTTTAGTTAGAAAATATCCTCTAAATATCTTCCAAACTGTGTTGGTGCTCTACAAGATTGCCTGTTCAAGAGTTTCCCACAGTACCTCAGAAACAGGGTCAAAAAAAAAAAAAGGCCACTGGAACCAGTACAAATTTCCAATAAGATGCAATTTGGCATGCGTCAATGGTAAATTTTATATGGACCACCTGACACAGTTTGACATCAATAGTTAATTGATATTAAACAAACAAGAATTATTAAAACAGTTTATAAAGGGTCTTCTTTAGGAAACCAAAGAAGCAATATGACAGTGTGTGTGTGTGTGTGTGTGTGTGTGTGTGTGTGTGTGTGTGTGTTATTTCCTACTAATTAACTATCAACTACTCACTAGCTTCTGAGCTCAGCTTTTTCAAAATGTGTTTTGTTTTGTTCAGCAATCTAAATTGCTTCCAAGTGGTATACACTGCCTCTCACGTTTTGTTATTTCGAACACTGGAATAACTTCTGACAAACCAGAACTGAAAAACACGACTGATAATGTTAGCAAAATAAAACTCTTTGTACAGTTGGAGGCATGATGTCCCTCTTAGAGGGGTTGTAGGAAGACGTTTATTTATTTATTTATTTATTTATTTATTTTTCACATTTCCATGTAGTTCTTGTCTGGTGAGCAGAATAATAATACGATAGCACTGAAGGGTACATGAGTATATAATTTCAAACTGTCATATTATGAACTTTTCCGTCTTGCAGTCCCACTGACTTTTTCATCAACTAAAAGGCTTAGGATGCAGCAGTGTAGCTGTGTGACTGGATGCATTGGGTATTTCAGGTTGTCATTTAAATCTAACAATGGACATTTTGCAAAGATTTAGCAGAAAAACAAAACTTAAGAAGACTGTCTGTCTGTCTAGCTATCTCTATTTCACATTTTAAAACATTGTTTTATATACATTCTGTCATCTTGAAATCGTGAAATTCTGCTGCTTTAGAGTTGTTGTATTGTGTTTCTCTCAGAACACTGTATAGAGATTCATTAAATATATCTTTTTCTAGTATCTAAATAGTGTTTTTTGTGTTTCCCTCAGGATCCATTTGTCTTTGAGCCTCACTGTCTTTTTAGAGTGGATGCCTTTGCATTTTTCATCACATGGAAAAGTGAGGGAAAGGTATAGTATTATCACTACTCTTACAGTCTAATGCAGTACTTCATAGTAATTTCTGCATGCAGACCCACCTAATGTGTAAGCCTACTGCTGTTGTGTCCTGCTTTTTGCTTTTAATAATGATGTTTTGTTATGTGTCTTATAGGAAAGTCAGGTCCTGGAGTGCTCTTTAATCAACAGTATACGGAACACAAATGTGCCTAAGGTAAAATCATTAATGTATCTGATTTTTGGTGTTACGGCCTAAAGTATCTTAATCAGAGTTGCCGTGATTTAGATGTGATTTTAGATAACTACATCTCACACACACACACACACACACACACACACACACACACACACACACACATCACATATATATATATACGTAAACTCTAAAAAACACAGTGCAAAGACAAGACTGCTTGAGGCATGGAGTACACAAGATGTACTGCAAGGTCTGGCACCAAGTTGGTACCTCCATAGATCAACACATTTCATTATATCCCATAGATGCTTGATCAGTTTGGGGAATGTGGAGGCCAAGCTCGATGTCATGTTCCTCAAACCTTTCTTATATTATTTTTTGCCGTGTAGAGGGGCACATTTCTTCTGCTGAAAGAGGCCATTGCCATTAGGGAATGCCGTTGCCATGATGACATGTACTTGGTCCGCAGAAATATTTCCCAGCAGAGCAGTCATCTCACAGTCAATCCTGATTCCATCTCCTTCCCATGTAGTGATCCATACAAACCTCAAAACTTTTATGATGACATGCTGTCAGTGTTGTTGGTGGTAGACATTGGTTAGCGGGGGCATTCTGAACGCAGGTATAGTTTTGAGACTGTTATAGCCAGCGTGCAGTTTTTCAAACGGCCATGCTGCAGTAGCCCTTTTGTGGGATCAGACCAAATGGGTGCATTTTCCTTTGAAGCCTTGAGCACAGCCAGGTAGGTAAATAAGTAGGTGGGCAGATATATATATATATATATATATATATATATATATATATATATATATATATCTATATATATATATATATATATACTATATACACACACACACAATACTCTGCAGGTGTGAAAAAACCAAATAATTCTTTCAGGAATATAAATTATTTTGGTCAATTTACAAGATACAGCATAAGGAAGGAATCAAAACTTTTGAATAACAAGAAGTATTAGAAGTGATGGAATGCCCCCCTCCAGAGCCCTGATCTCAACATCATGGGGTGTGTGTGAGATTCCATGAAGAGACAGAAGAATCTACATCCACAGAAGATCTGTGCTTACTTCTCCAAGATGTTTCACCAACAACCTACCAGCCGTCCGAGTTCCTTCAAAAACACTGTGTGCAAGTGTACTAGAAGAATTACTGCTGTTTTGAAGGTAAAGTGTGTTCACACCAAATATTGATTTGATTTCGATCGATTTCTATTATTCATGATTTCTCTTTTCTTCATTCACTGCATTTCGTTCATTGATGAAAGTAAATATTAACACGTAACATCCATTTTTGAAGGCATTCTTTGTTTACAGTAAACACACACACACACAGAATAGGGAGAATAGGGACATGCAGGAACATATTTTGCAAACCTTTAAACACTGTTAATGTGTTTTGGGTACTGCAGGAAAGATACAGGCAAAATAGCAAGACTCTTTAGTACATAGTTTGTATATACATGTGTAATGTGTGTGTGTGTGTGTGTGTGTGTGTATATATATATAGTATATATATATATATATATATATATATATATATATATATATATATATATATATATATATATATATACACACACATATATATATATACACACACACACACACACACACACACACACACACACACACACACGTTTACACACCAGTTTAACGTTCATGTGTATATATATATATATATATATATATATATATATATATATATATATATATATAATATATATATATATATATATATATATATATATATATATATATCTATATACTACGTGAACTCTTAAAAACACAATGCAAAGACAACCTCTCGTATATCCACAGCAAGCAAGAGGTAAAATATTGTGTATAACGTATGAATATGAAGGAATTCTGCCCTGCTATTCACATTTATTCTAAGAGGCGAATCCCTTCGGGAAGTGGCATTGTGGAATTTGGTGGCAGCTGCCATGGATTTGAAATTAATTTTGAGGGCTAGATTAGAACCTTCAATGGGATGGTAATGGCCCGTGGGGCCATATGTTTGACATCCCTGATCCAAAGCAAAATTGTTTTATCGCATATATTGACTGCATTGTAATATGTATTTTCTATAGCACTGCACATTGTGCATTCAGATGTGTTTTCTGTCTTTGTAGGATCCAAAGATTCTGTCAGCATTCGAGACCAATGGAAAGTCTGAGAGTGATTTAGAGGGCCGAATCGTCTGCATATGCAGTGGCACAGACATGGTTAATCTCAGCTTCATGTACATAGTGGCACCCAGCATTAGCATTGCAAAGGTAACCCAAAAGTTAAAACATTCATCCTGAGGTAAAACTATATCCTGTTGTACACTTTCAAGGAAGGACAATACTTGACTGGAGTATGAGTATATTTAAAGACCTCACACTTAAGCACTACTAGAGGTAGTCTCCTGTTTTTTTGGGGGGCAAAATTAGCTGTCTAGTGAAACTGTTACTCATGACCTGATGGAGGAAATAGGGGAAAGAATGCAAAGATCTAGAAATATCTGTGGTATATTTTTGCACATCAAAGCATATCGTTAAACGGTTTTATAGTATTTGTCATGTCTAACTACCTGCCTACCTGCCTGACCACCCCTCCCGCTCTCTATCCATCCGTCCATCTATCAATTTCTTTCGGGTGAGATGTTAAACCGAGGTTTGAGACTCTCTGGTCATTTAAAATCCTAGGACGTCTTTCAACAAAGAGTAGAGGTGTGTCCTCGGCATGCTATCCAAATGTACCCATAGTTCATCTCATAATGTATAGCGCTTTGAGTGTCTAGAAAATCATTATATAAATGTAGTAAATTATTACTAACTAACGAACGAATGAACAAACAAACTAACTAAGCACCCACCTAATGAACAAACATAGTACTGCTAAAAGTTTTCTCCTACTTTAAATGCCTTTAATTAAAATCTCAATCAAATCATTATGTGACCACAAAACAGCATCAATTCTTCTAGATACATTTGGACACAGTTTTTGAAGGAAGATATGTTGAGATCCTTCTTCTCTCCATGTAATTCCAGACAGACTTCCAGACTCACAGACCACTTCCAGAACTCCTTGCCTTGTCCATTATGAAAATTCTTAATGACATTGGCTGTATGTTTGAGGTCATTGTCCTGCTGCTCAGTGTATTTGAGGCTGGTCAGATGCCTCTCTGATGCCACTGCATTGTGGATATCTTCCTTTGTTTCTCAGCATTGAGGACTTAGGTAATCTTCACCGAGTCCCCAAATCCATTTGCAGAAATGCAGCTCCAAACAAGCAACAACCTCCACTGTGCTTCACTGTTGTCTGCCGACACTCATTATTGATCCATTCCCCAGCCCTTTGGCAAACAAAATGCCGACTCCTACAGCCAGATATTTCAGATTTGGCTTCGTTTTTCTGCACCCCATTTCCAATGTTTGAGAGTCGAGTCTCTTAGCCTTGTTTCAAAGTCGGAGTTAGGCCTTTTGGCCGCAATCTTTCTATGAAGACCAATACTGACCAGACTTCTCTAAACAGTGCAAGGGTATAGCTGGATCCCACTTTCCACAGATCCCACACCGTCTACTCAAATCTTGCCAGTTTGGCCACAATTTGGTTGCTTAACTCATATCCTAAAAGATTCCTATTCCTATAATCCTAGGATGAAATCCGTAGCCTGTGATTGGTGGTTGACCTACACACTAATCTAAGAAAGGAAACAAAAGCTTCTTTATAGAAAATATGTCCTGTTTTTGCCTTGAAAGATAAAAACTCTTAAAAAAAAAAAACATTGCACATTAAACTATAAACCTCAAAGTAAGAAAATTGTACTTTTTCAGTCTAGATAAGTAAATGTTAACTCCTTTTGAGCAAAATTTCACTAGAACAAGGGACAAATATAAACTGTGTGTTCAAATACTGTAGAATTGTGCTCATTTTAAGACTAAAACTCCCATGAAAAATCTGTTTATCTTAAGAATTATATCTTAAGGTTTCCTTTTTTTAAAAGTACATATTTGTGTATGTCAGGGAGGCAGTAGCTCAGTGTTTAAGGTATTCGGCTCTGAGCAAGAAGGTTGTAGGTTCAAACCCCAGCACCACCAAGCTTCCAATTGAACTTGTGTTTACAGTAGAAAAAGGTTAAAAAAAATATTATTTGTCTAGTTAAAGGATCTAGTGTTTATTATAGACTATATATTAATGCTAGTTTCAAGAATTCGTACCATGTCAATTTTGCTTACAACTTTTTGCTTGGTTTTAATACAATTTAACTAAATTTAAGTGAATTTTGCTTGTTGCGGTAATTTTTGTAATGAAATTCTTGGCAGGTTCTTAAGACTTTAGAAACGTTCCTGCAGTTTGACTTCTCCTACGGTGATCTGTACCAAATGTACAGTCTAAAAACCAACAACAATCACAAAGAAAAAAAAAAAATATATATATATATATATATATATATATATATATATATATATATATATATATATATATATATATATATATATTATTAAAAACTGGCACAGTGTGAGCCTGGCATTAGTAGCAGAGTTTGGCTGTTTCTCCTCAAGTTTTAATCCTACTATACATTTCTCTATTGTATTTGGTTCAACCTGCATATGAAATTCATCATCATTATCACCTGCTTGGTGTATGTATATGCTGTATTTGTATATTTATTTATATATATGTTTTTTTCTTAAAATGATACTGAAAATAAATAACTAAAAAAACTTTATTTGCATTTTTGTTTTTTGTTTCATTTTGCTTGTGCATTCCGGTTGTTTGTCTGCACTTTTGGTTGATTGGCTGCTTACTTATTTATTTGCTTATTTGTTTGTCACTTTCGCTGCACCGCTGCACTCGCTGAAGCAGTTTTCTCTTGCCATATGCTAATTTCTACTCTGTCCACAGCAATGGACTGACAGCTTGCGGTTGCTGATTCACAACACTCGTGCAAACAACGTGTGCCCAATGACCTGTCTCAAGAAACAGTGAGTGCCGGACTGCTCAATTAAGCCACCATAAATGTTTTTATTTTACACGATTTAAGCCTGCATTGCAATTAAGGCTGTGATGAGGCTACACTCTGCTCTGTTTCGCACATCACACACGTGATTCTGCCTGTGCCAATTATTTCCTCATATGCTGTTTGGATTGGTATTTAAAGCTGTTCTTCTTTCGGTAGTTGGATGAGGCTGTCATCTTTGACCAATGTGAGCGGAAAAATCCCAGTGAGAAGGTAGACATTCTCAACTATTTGATTAATGTGATGTACGCTTGAAATAAACGAGTCATGCGTAGAGTGCGTCCCGCTGCTTGTGAAGTGGTCATGCTGAGAAGCGTCATTGTGATTAGTCCAGTGTTGTTCTTATTCGAATGTCCAGCAAAGTTATTTTCGGATTTAATATCGTTTTATTTATTAATTTTTTTTCCTCCCCCCACTTCTACAGCATAACAAGAACTTTCGCTTCTGGCAAAACTGAGAAGGTTATATTCCAGGCGCTTAAAGACCTTGGTCTGCCTAGTGGAAAGGTGAAATTAGAAAAACGCTCACTACACACTTTTTGTGTTTTAGTGAGTTTTAATAAAAATGGTGTTTTGTAATTTAATCGAAATCTACTGATTTTCAGTAACTGGATCATTGATCCAGTTTAACCGATTTTCCTAGTAAAGACCACAACTATTGTGTGTGTGTGTGTGTGTGTGTGTGTGTGTGTGTGTGTGTGTGTGTGTTGTGTGTGTGTGTGTGTGTGTGTGTGTGTGTGATTTTCTTTCTTTCTCCAGAATGATGAAATTGAACCTGATGTTTTCACCTTTGACAAGTTTTACTCTCTCACTCAGAAGATTTGCCCCAGATCTGACATTGAAGCACTATTCGAGAATCTGTGAGTAGGCCACAAAAATAAATCGTCCTGTAGCCCCAAACATATTTGCAATTATGTTACTTTAACAAACAGTTTCCAGATTGAATTAATGAATGGTGCAATGTAGCTAAACAATTCTGTTTACTATTACAAAAATCTGCGGTAACCTTTGTCACCTTGTCTGCCTCAAGACATTAATTTATTCAAATATGAAGGAAAACTATTTTGTGACAAGGTTACTGAGGGTATTGTTTTTTCATATTCATTATCAAATAATGTCTATTTTTTGTTTGTGTGTGTAATGTAATGTCTTTGTGTTTTTTCAGCTGTGGAGATAAGAGTGATTATTTAAACATAGAGCAGTTAGTCGGCTTTTTGAATGAAGTAAGAGGCTTTCATATTAACTTACTCCCACCTTGTCTTACTTACCCCCGCCCCCCCCCCCCCCCCCCCCCCCCACACTTCTCCACTTTTTTATTCCTACTACATTATTATGGCACTTTTCACACTGCTTACTGGCATATTTTTACATTGCATATTTCTATTTTTAACGCTATACAAAGCATACCTTTCTATATTTTATCTTTCATGTGGTGTTATTGATGCGGATCCATAGCAAACTGGGATGTCTATAGACATTTACGGCTAGACAGAGACTCTGTAGCCAACCCAGTAATAAAAATTACTTGTCATCTTCACACAGAACCAGAGAGACCCTCGACTTAACGAGATACTCTTTCCATTTTATGACCCCAAACGTGCGCGGCAAATCGTAGAGACCTACGAGACCGACGAGAAGCTTAGAACAAAAGGTAAAGGATGTTGGAGTCGTGTACATTGAGCACAAGCTTTTGGTTTCATTATAATTGTGTCTTGAGCACCGAGCAAACATTTGGATCTCTGGCCTTTTGAAGTTCATTAGTACTCATTAGGCGAGAGACCACTGTTGAGTGGATCCCTTTGTATTTCTTTTCTGCACCTAAATATTATTATTATTTTTGACTTTTAATTTTTTTTAAAGGAGTGATGTCGTGTGACGGCTTTTCTCGCTACCTGATGTCCGATGAGAACGCGCCAGTGTTTCTTGATCGACTAGAGCTCTATCAGGAGATGGACCACCCACTTTCACACTACTTCATTAACTCCTCTCACAACACATACCTGACTGGCAGGCAGTTTGGCGGGAAGTCTTCTGTGGAAATCTACCGGCAAGTTCTGCTCTCTGGATGCAGGTGCACAATCTAATCTAAATTCATTCTCTGATTTCAAATGGGCTGGGAAACATAATAGAAGTAGCATATCTGTAAACATATGTTTTATTTATTTATTTATATACTTTATTGATCCCCCTGAGTGAAATTCTTTTCTTCGCATATCTTAGCTTGTTTGAAAGCTGGGGTCAGAACGCAGGGTCAGCGCCCCAGGAGCACAGAGGATTAAGGGCCTTGCTCAAGGACCCACGAGTAACAGCTTTGCAATAGCCGGGCTCGGACCCCCGACATCCAATCAGTAGCCCAGTGCCTTAAACCACTGAGCTACACTCTAACTCTCTATCTCAATATATAGATTTACTAACAGGCAGAAAACAGTGTTGCATTATATATAAAAAAAAAAAGGTTCACTGATACAAATGTTGTGTAATATAAAAAAAACAATAATATCAAATAATTATTAGCATAAATATTTAGTAGATCTTTTATATTTAAACTAAATGCCGTTCAAACGACCAGTAAAATACTAGGTGTCCCTAGTGTTTATCTTTTTTTACTCGAAGTGTAATTTTATTTATAGACATCCTCTGCACGATCGCCCTTTCTTTGTAAACAAACGGTCATCTTTCCCAACTTTGACTTCCAATTTGGCAGCAGTATTGTGTGTGTGATGTGCTCGCCATGTTTCCTGTTGAACTCCAGCTCAACTTTGCGAAAGCTTGCCGATCCAACCATCTGAATGATTTCAGTGCATTCTTCACTTGCCAAAATAATGCATCAAAGCTTTCTGAAAAATTAAATAAATAAATAAATAAATAAATAAATAAATAAAATACACCACCCCATGTAACAAAGTATTTGCAAGGTCTGTATTGGGCCGAACTGATGCCGTTTCCTATAGCTCAGCTTTTAAATATTTATAAATCTTTTGCAGTCGTCTCAGCATTTGGGGCGTACTGCACCGTTTACTTTGTGCCAATGTTTATATCGCTCTGCTTCTCTTTTCACCTCAGGTGTGTGGAGCTGGACTGCTGGGATGGAAAAGGAGAGGATCAAGAGCCCATTATTACTCACGGAAAGGCCATGTGTACAGATGTGCTTTTCAAGGTGATTAATCATACCAAGTGCATCAAAGGGATTTTTAGAAAAGCCTCAAGTGATTGTTTTTTTTTTTGTTTGTTTTTAAAGACTTGAGATTATGTCCGTGTTTGAGCTACATTCTAATTGAAAAAGTATTTATTTCCAGGATGTTATTCAGGCCATCAGAGAAACTGCGTTTGTGTCTTCAGAGTATCCCGTGATCCTCTCATTTGAGAACCACTGCTCGTACGTATGCTTATTTATGTCTAAAAAGTTGATATAAAGGGTTCATTCAAAATATATTTGTTACACTAAGAAGTCAAAATTTGTCAATTATTAATAACACGTTCAGGAAATTCAGATTCCATTTCTATTTAGATTTTGTGCAACGTGAATCTGTTTTTATAATTAGACAATGATGTCGCTGCAGTGACTTTGACTGTGGGATGGGAGTTGGTGGCAGATGGGCTCGTATGGGGGTTTCAGATCTTGAGAATCTGCTGAGTTTGAGATTGTTTTACACACAACATTGTTCAGAGTTTATACAGAATGTTTAAAAAAAATCCATTCAGTGAGTAGCAGTTCTGCAGGTTGACATGTCTTTTTAATGAGGGAGGTCAGAGCTGATAGGCAGGCTATGCTAACAAAAAAAAAATACTGTACTCTTTACCACTGTTCTGATTAGAGAACCATCTTGCAGTTCTGCAGGCAGTGGTTTATGTCCAATTTCTTTTTTTTTCCCTTTTTTTTTTTTTTTTTTTTTTAAGTCCAGTCCTTTTTTTTTTCTATGCTCAATCTTGTGCTCGGTACAACCTCACATTCCTGTCTCCTGTTTCCATCTATCTGAAATATGCCCTAATCCAACTTGGTCTTCTATTGTTCTAGCCCATGTTCTTACATGCTAATCACACTAGTTTTAAAGAGTACTAAATATTTAAGTTACCATCGCCTTCCTCTTTCATCATCAAGGTGTTTTTGCCCTCAGAATTGCCTTTTGCTGAATGTTTTTGGCACCATTCTGTGTAAATTCCGGGGCGATGTGTGAAAATCCCCCAGAGATCAGAGTTTCTGAAATACTCGAACCAGCGCCTCTGGCAAGAATTGAACATATTAAGGTCAAAGTCAGTAAGATTACTTTTGGAACTTTCTGATGTTTGAACATAAACGGAAGCTCTTGACCTGCATCCGAAAGATTATTATGTTTTTTTTGTTGCCCTGCTTCTACATACTTGGCTGATTAGGTGATTGCATTAATAAGCCTGGGTACAAGTGCTCCTATTAAAGAAAGTGTACATTTTCAGTCTATTTACATTTAAATACCGCTACATACCAAAATCTAATCATATACACATGCATGTCTTAATTATACTGGTATAAGTCATTTTGTCTCTTTTATAATGCAATCTTTTCATTCATGTTTCATAGGAGACATCAACAATATAAGTTGGCCCGATACTGCGAGGATATTTTTGGAGATGTACTCCTCAAGCAACCCTTAGAAGACTTCCCAGTATGTGTTTTCATGAAGACTGATGATTTGTAGCAATTACGTGTAATGGCTTTTGTTAAAATTTTTTAAATATTATATATATATATATATATATATATATATATATATATATATATATATATATATATATATATATATATATATATATATATTTTTTTTTTTTTTTTTTTTTTTAAAAATACATTCTCGGTCTCATTTAGATGGTGCCTGGACAATCTTTGCCTTCACCGAATGACCTTAAAGGAAAAATTCTCATTAAGAACCGAAGGTTAAAACCTGAAGTTGAAAAAAGTATGTTTTAATATTTGTTTAATTTGTTTTATAGTTTAAATATTTGTTGTGTTCATAACTATAATAATTAACAATAATGGACTAAATAGTTCAATAATGATCAATTATTTATGATCCCACATTTACATGTTAACTATTGTCATTTATTTTCACTGATACCTTGTACCAATATTCAGAAATATGTATGATTTCTGTTTGGTAGAACAACTGGAGCATTTCAGGAAGCATATGGAAGCTGGAGAGACAAACACTGTTATGTCAGAGGATGAGAATGAAGAAGATCCTGGCTCTGGTGGGGAAACTGCTGGTTCTCCAGCTGTTCAAATGCATAGCACATACTCTCATTATAAAGTACACTAGGCTATCCCTAGATGCAGTAAGACCATTAGCCAAATGCAGGGAAATATAATGGTGTGTTGAAACTTTAAGGCTCTCTATTGGTCTCCTTTGAGAACAACGAAGCCTCTTGTGTCATGCTAATGAATAATAGTATTTGACGGCTTCATTTACTGAAGAAGATATTTCTGTTATTTCTGTGTAGCAGAGCTTGTGGATGAGGCTCATCCTGAGCGGATATGTGGAAGTATCGTCATTAACCAGGCGAATAATAGTGAAGGAAATATGCTTGGGGCAAGAAAGGTTATTCTGCAATTCTATTGTATATTGTTTTTGTTTTTTTCCCTAATTTGTTCTTTACATAGGACCAGCTTCAGCAATTTTTCAAATAATGACTCAAGTTAATTTAACATTACACACTGTAAATCAAAATTTCCATTTAAATGTTATCATTGCCTAATATAATAGTTTTGAACTGTTCATGATTCTCTCACGCTCATGACCCCTTTAAAACTGTCTAAATGTCTGTCTAGAAATATCAACATCTAATAGGATTTGAAGTATAATAGGCACTGAAGTCGAAATGTCCTTTGTATGTGTCTCTTGTTTTCTTTTCTTTGTTGTGTCAGATACCAACATGATATGTGTTTTGCCATTGAAATCATGTATAATTTTTACATGACTGAAATCTGAACTCAGGCATTCTCTCATGCAGGCTGGTGAAACAAATGTGGCTGATGAGCAAGCATTGATCCAATCTTACACATACGTTGCAGCAACCACAAATATTCACCCCTACCTGTCCAGTATTATAAACTATGCTCAGGCTGTGAAATTCCTAGGTTTTGAGGAAGCTGAAGGCAAGTTTTGTATTATTACACAAAAGGATTTGATGTATTACCTGCATTTTTTTTTTTACAATCTGAAATCAAAATGGACCACAATGGTAAACAAACTATATCTAACATTTAAAGGTGTAACATATTATTAACATCTTTTTATGTTCAGAACATAGAAGGGGATCATTTGATCCAGACTGGAACGGGTTCTCTTTAGGATTGCTCAGTATTTGCCCATCGACCCTAAACACTTTCCTAGTTCCTGTCAACACAAAGTTCTCTTTGCACTTTGCAGTCTTACGATGCTACTACCATGCTTCACAGCAGGAATGCTGTTCTTAGGCTGATAAGTAGTGTTGGGTTTCTGCCAAAAATCGCAATTGGTGCCAGTGAAAAAAAGGGTCAGTTGTCTTCTTATGAGACGAAAAAAAATGGTTCCACATATTTGCTAGGTCTCCAGCATGCGTTTGGCTCCAGGCAGCTAACTGATTTCTTCTTGCCACTCTTGTAGAAATCCCAGATTCCAAAGTGTTACTTTTTGTTACTTTTTTGATTAATGACATCCTCATGACATAAAATAATGTAAGGGGGCTTCTTAATGGTTCTCTCTGGAATGTTTTAAAAGAATAATATATATATATATATATATATATATAGATCTATATATATATATATATCTATATATATATATATATATATCTCTATATCACTAGGAATTAACTGGTTTGCGCAACTCTAATGGCTGGAGCTGATTGAGCAGTTGAGGGTTAAGAGCCTTACTCAAGGGCACACTAGGGGCAGCTTGGTGGTGCTTGGATTTGAACCTGTGCCCTATGTGTGTGTGTGTGTGTGTGTGTGTGTGTGTGTGTGTGTGTGTGTGTGTGTGTGTGTATTAGTGGACCCTTTAGTAAGGCTCTCAATCCTCAGCTGCTCAATCAGCCCCAGCCATTAGGATTGCACAAGCCAGTTCATTCCTATTGCTGGTCCCAAACCAGGATAAATGGGAAGGGTTAGGTTGGGAAGGTCATCCAGTAATAAAACATATGCCAAACTGAATATGCAGCTCACACCACTGTGGCGACCCCTAACGGGGCGAGAAAGAGGTGATGATAAATATTAAAGATAATATATATGATAAATGTGTCATAAGCATTCAAGATAAATGTTGTGAGCTTAACATTAGAGTTTATAATGTAATAAATACTTAATTATTTCAGAATCAAAATGTATCAAAATATTTGATAAATAGTTAAAGTCTTAAAAAAGGCCTAGTTATAAAGTCATGAAATGGGTTGATAAGAAAGCAAAAGTAAAAGTTTGATTTCTTAAACACTGTTAATAGTGTATCGTAATGCTATATTATTTCCTTATCATTTTCTGCAGAGAGGAACATCCACTACAACATGTCTTCCTTCAATGAGTCAGTAGGCCTGGGGTACTTACGGACCAACGCTATTGAATTTGTCAAGTATCCTTGCCTTCTTTTTTTTTTCTCCTTCCACAAACAGCTTGTCCTCTATTGACGGTCTTTGGGTAATAATTTGTGGAAATTGTGGCTTCAAGTGTATAATGAAAACCCTTTTTTAATTAAAGCTCTTAAGCCAAAATAGACAATCCCCCCCACACCACAAGAGTTGAATTACTATTGGTCAGCTGCATGCATGGATATAAATGATTTATTTCAACTCGCTTCAACTTGAATAGTTTTGTGAATGTTTTATTTACGCGCATGCAATTGGCTTGTTAATAAGAACACATTATACATCTGCTGTTATTTCTAATTACATCGTTTTTTTTTTTCTCCAAACGATTATGCCACATAGTAATTATTATTTTAATCAGGAAGTTGAAAAAAAAAACAAGCAACAGATACGTTTAGTTAAAGAGAACTTCCTTCCCGACATCTTGCTGCGTATGATTTACTAAAAATATTGTATTAAGTAAAGTATTAAGTAACAACAAAGTCATTAGAGAAAATTGAAAATTAAAGAAAGATGTGTTAATATATCTGAGCACTATCCCCCCTCATAACAAGGACACATGTGCACAAGTACCACTTTAATCCAGCCTCTGATACTGAGTCTTGGATTTCAAAATATGTATAGTGATTTAGTGAAAATCTTTGTACAAGTAGAAATCTTTTGTACAGCCGTAGTAACATAGGTGAATTGTAGTGAATGATGTGTCTTACACAGGCCAGTGAGATTGATGTGAACCCACATGACAAGAAAACTGACTAGAACATTGACTATAATTGGCTCAGCGATGAATCGGTAAGTAGGTTCTCATTAGGCAAGTACTTACAATGATCAATGACCAGCCGCATGGTGTGCTAATTGAATAACCGATAGTAAAATATGAAACGCTGCTCTCTAAATAATTAGTCATATTGAATCTGCTAAAGAAACAATGATCCGTCTCATTTGTACTGTTTCTTATGTCAGGTTTTATTTTTCTTCCTGTAACACAATTGGGTAATAATCACTGCAACAAGAAAAAAACACACACACAGAGTTGGGGTATTTAATTCCAGAGAAAAGTGTTGTATTTGAGGAATCGGTGATAGTTCTGCTACAAAACCATATTGTTGTATAAATGGTAGGCTTTTTATATCAATTGATATCGAATTATACTGTTGAATTGTTGTGAATTTACAGAAACTGTAAATATGAAATGGAAGAGTATATTAATCTTTACCTTGGGTAGAAAACAAACATCTGCGCATGGAGAAGCATGTGAATAAAGTAGTGCTTTAACAGGATCGCTGATGGAACGTTCTTCCATTCTTTATTTTTCCTTTCTTTTTTCGCATACATTTGTAAGAGCTTAGCAGATCTGTCCATTCCCTCATTCCTGCCAACTCGGCTTATACACTAGTGAGTATTCTTCAAGGCAACCCCATGCAGATGCTGGACTGCTTCGATTTTAGCCCATCTGTTAAGGATGGTTGTTCTATATGAGTGTCTCCGGATCCCCCTCTTTCGCACAGGCTACAGCGAGCTCTGGTTTATTTGAGTAAAATCCTGTGAGTGGTTGGTTTGAAGATCGCCCTCTTTAGGGATCGTTTCTCAGAATGCGATTGTCATAGATTTTGTCTGAAACTTGAGTTCTTATTGGAGATTATCAAACTCAAGAGAGAGATCGTGTCCTAAGATGACTTGTTAGTTTTAATTTTGAGCGAACGATTTCCTGATATTGAGAAGTGTCTTCATTGGGTTTAGTGTACTATGAAGAAAATATTCCTCTGGGCTTCCTTTGATTTAAATCTACTCATTGAGCTGTTTACAAAAGTTCCGCATGTGACTTGAAATATATTATCTTATCGCCGAGAGGCATTTGTTCTCAATGAATAGTAAGTGCTCACTTGTTATATAAATGAGACAAGTCATTTACCTTAAGAGTTGTTTGTGTACCTATTGAAGAAGAAGAAATGAAAGACACAATGGATTTTTTTTTTTGAGGGGGGCATTGGAGTAAAGAAATGTTATGACAATAAATGCCCCTCCCTCCTTTAAGAATAGTTTACGAAGGAGACTGCATCAATTGAAAAAAAGTTCAGAATCATTCTTTCTACTCATGCTCAAAAAAAAGGATTTAAAGGGAGGAAGCTTGTGGTCTATAAAACAAAAGCCTTTAGTGTGAATGTTCCCTGTGGTATTTACTCCTTTCTGATCTACAAAAAAAAAAAAAAACCCCTCAGATTCTACTTTAATTCGTAAACCTTCATGTTTTTCCCCTGACTGAGACCCACAGTTACAACAAGCGCCAGATGAGTCGGATCTACCCCAAAGGAGGCAGAGTGGACTCTAGTAATTATATGCCTCAAATATTTTGGAACGCCGGCTGCCAGATGGTCGCGCTGAACTTCCAGACCCCAGGTAATGCGAATGGCACCACTGTCATTTGGTGTAACAATCCCCTCAGTACACATACAGTCAGAGATGTAAAACCACTTCCATTATTTTCCACAGCATGCCAGAATGGTACTGACTGCTCCAGTGCCTTAAGCTTGCTGTAGTTGTACAGCGTTGTTATGGCTTGTATTTCTAGAAGCAATGGCAAAAGCGATTAACAGTCAGATTCGTTAGGTTTAATTTGGATAGTCCGTAGGGCCAATTTTTAAAAAGTGTGATTTACGTTTAATCAGTAAAACCTCTCTAGAGAAAAAAAAAAAAAAAATATATATATATATATATATATATATATATATATATATATATATTTTCTTCATTTGTATCAGTAAAATTTGTGCAAGTTTTTGCCATGTACTTGCTCTTCAGCACATCACTAGTCAGTGACTACAGTAGTTTGTGGAGAAGACATGCTTTTGCATATTTACAAGAGCCCCCAGTAGAAACCTTTATGTCATTCCAAGACATCTGGAGCGGTCACATTTCCGAGTTTCTTCAGAAGCCCAGTGTGTAGCTAAAGCCCAGATGAATGTGCTCTGCAATCAGAAACCTGTTTGTACTACTGTGGTCTTCGGAGACCTAATATGCCAGACTGTGTTTGAGAGTCGGGAAGTAATCGGTTTTGGGAAATCACTGGAAATGTCATGAAGCCTGAGCTAAACCAAATTCTGAAACTGTTGAGATAAAGAAAGCCAGTCCCATAGAGGCCATGTCTTGTGTCCAAATACATCATGTTAGATCACCATTATGAAAATATGGTACCAGAATTCTAGAGTTTAGCATAGTATATTTATATGCATTTGTATTCGGTTCAATCTTTTAGTAACTGATATGTAAAGCAAATGATTTAACTGTTTTGTGATGCATATTCCAATATTTTTGTCACATAATCATCATCTGCCTTTCTTTTTAGATTTGGCAATGCAGTTGAATGAAGGAAAGTTTGAGTACAATGGGTCATGTGGGTATGTGACCAAAAGTCAAATTTAAAGAAAATGTGTTTGTGTGTGTGTGTGTGTGTGTGTGTGTGTGTGTGTGTGTGTGTGTGTGTTGTGTGTATATATATATATATATATATATATATATATATATATATATATATATATATATATATATATATATATATAGATAAGTATGTGAACACCTGACCAATCACACCCATATCTATTTGTTAAACATCTCAGTATACAGTCTCTAAATACAGAGGAGAAGTTCACAGTTTTTAGATTTATACACAAGTTTTGTGGTCCAAATTGAGAAGTGAATATCCAAACACAAAATAGTCCTTTATGTATGGAGATTTTTTTGGACCCTGTAGATTTAATTTTCTATTGATGGCACAATTACTTCCAATGTTGTAGGAATGCTTTGTACAGTATTTGGAATGGGACTGAATGGATTTGTACCAAGTGAGAAATGAGAATATTGGCACTGATGGCTGGCAGTTAGGTAGAAGTTTCTGTTCCAATTTCTCTCAAAAAGTCTTCAGGCCTCTGTGCTGGCAACTCCCCTTCATTCACACTAAACTTCAAATCATGTCATTACGAACCTCACTTTGTGCACAAGGCCATCATCCTGCCTGAATGTAATAGGGGCACATAGATTCAGTGCGGGATTACTTCATAACAAGACGTTTTCTTTTACAATTGCTGGGTGTGTACTTCCAACCTCGTGATTTGGAGTTTGGAGAGGAATCGACTGAGAGTTAATCCAGGTATCCACATATTTTGGGATACTCTACATTTTTATATTTTAACCAGGTAAATATTGGTTGTTGGGGTGTTTTATATTTAGTGTTTTTATATTTATATTTAGAAAATAAAAAGGGCTTTATATATATATATATATATATATATTATATATATATATATATATATATATATCTATATATATATATATATATATATATATATATACACGTTTGCCTCACACCGCCAGGATCCGGGTTCGATTCCCGTCTGAGCCACCGGGTTTTTCTCCGGGTTCTCCGGTTTCCCCCCCCGGTCCAAAAACATGCAGGGTAGGTTGATTGGCACCTTGGAAAATTGTCCCTAGTGTATGAATGTGTGAATGTGAGTGTGTGTGTGTGTCCTACGATGGGTTGGCATTCCATCCAGGGTGTATCCTGCCCATGGATGCCTGAGGGAAGATCGGATAAAGCGGTAGAAGATGAATGAATGAATGACTGAGTAATCATTACAAGAATAGGAACACAGACGTTTGAGTGACATGGTACTCCACTAATATCAGTTAAGTGTTTCACATCTGTATGTGCTATATACTCTAAATGAGACAAGGGTAGATTAATTAATTGGATCATTGCTTTAAGGGGACTAGAGTTAATGGCTCAATAATGGAAATACACTGGGTTTTGACAGGCCGCTTAATGTTTTCTCCTTGCAGTTATTTGCTGAAACCAGATTTCATGCGTCGGCCAGATCGCACTTTCGACCCTTTCTCGGAAACCCCTGTGGACGGAGTAATAGCAGCCACTTGCAGTGTCCAGGTTGATTGTCATGATTATTGTCATGATTATTATTCAAATTTTATATTGTTATTATTATTAAAATATAGTGATTTTTAAAATTAAGGTTATTTATAGGCGGATTAACGAAACCCCAAATAAAAGTTGGCAAAAAAGTTTTCGACTCGGCTAGACAAGCCGTCCTGAACATTTTTGAGCGTAGGTTCATGATGACAGAGTTTAGAGAAAAGACATGAAAGAGTCTGATTTTAAAGGAAAGACATGAAAGAAACTGATTTTAGAGGAAAGACATGAAAGTAACCTCAGGTTCTGCATTCAGGTGTCATGTCCTTTTAGCTCGATTTATTAGATTATTTTGCTCCCCGTGTGAAGCCTTAACCATATTCATCAAATGCCAGAGGATAATTCTTTCCTGTTTATCATTTATGTTTGATGTAGGTAATTTCAGGCCAGTTTTTGTCTGACAAAAAGATCGGCACCTATGTGGAGGTGGATATGTATGGCCTGCCCACAGATACCATCCGCAAGGAGTTTCGCACGAGGATGGTGATGAACAACGGCCTAAACCCTGTATATAACGAAGAGCCATTTGTTTTTAGAAAGGTAATATATAGATTTATGATTTCACTTCTTTGGAACGTAGGAATGTATTTTTTCTTTCCCACCACATATTGTAGTCTCCGACCTGGCATTGCTTCCTTTTTAAAATCTTTATGGTGTCATTAAACTTAATCTACAGAAAGCTTCAAGGCAAATATGAGGTAGCGTGCCGCTCGGACTCGCTGTCTTCGTCTATCTTCGCTCCACTGCACGTTGAATTTCTACTTATCAGTGAAATTCCTCATGCGCCAACACACACCCATTCACACCCACCCAGCGAATAATGTACTTTCCACCAACCCATAGGTAATCCTTCCGGACCTTGCGGTGCTCAGAATAGCAGTGTATGATGACAACAATAAGCTGATTGGTCAGAGGATTCTCCCCCTGGATGGGCTGCAGGCTGGCTACAGACATGTCTCCCTAAGAAACGAGGGCAACAATCCCCTTTCCTTACCCACCATTTTCTGCAACATCATCCTCAAAAGCTATGTACCTGATGGATTTGGAGGTAAATTGGGGGTTGGTTTAAAAAGCATATTTTCCTTGGAACACTTCTTTTTGCTATAGTGTAATTGACCCTACTTATATAATACATATAGCTTTAATCATATATAATTTTTTAGTGTTGTGTGCAGTTTCATTCATCCTTATTGTTTTGTAGCCATCGTGGATGCTCTGTCTGACCCGAAAAAGTTCTTATCCATTTGTGAAAAGAGAACAGACCAAATGAGAGCTATGGGCATTGAGACGGTGAGCATCTCCATAAATACTGCTTATAGATTTCGACCATGCTTATTAGTTACTTACAATACATTTATGGTGCAATGTTTTTTTTTTTTTCGTCTCTACATTATGAGCATTTACGTGTTCTCATTGCTTTAGAGCAAGAAAGGAAAATCAGGGTTTTAGATTGGGGGCCATTGTCAGAATGAATAAAACAACCCAGTGTAGTTTTCAGTGCGATGTTGTTTATCCCTTTTCACCAAAGAGAAATCATTTATTTATCTGACAGTACGCATTGAGCTGTCTGTAAATAATTGAGCAAAGATACCGTGCTCAATTATAAAATGTTATTTGTTTGTTGTTACCTCAATTCTCTTGCACATTGTATTTTAAATGAAACAATACGTGTCTAATTTTATTTATTTAGTTATTTATTTAGTTATTTATTTATTAGTTATTTTTCTCGAAAGTTCTTCTGTGGACACTACAATCATTAACCTGACACGTGACCAGCCTGTTAAATGACTCCAAACAAAATGGCAACGCTTTATTTTAGTTGATCTATAATACATCATATAATAGACCAAATTATTCTTGCGTGTTATTTCCCTTTATTTGGATTCCCTTTTTATGTAGACGATAAAATCAGCATCAGCTCCATTTCGATAACAGTACTACATTTTGGTCTTGTAATCGCTTGACATATTGATTTTATATATACATATATACATATTTGTTCAAATGTTCTTTGTTGCTCTTGATGAACAGTTTGTTCATAATGTGTTTGTATAGTGTAATGTATTTTAGGCACTGTGGTAGAGTAGCAGCACTACATGTATGTATATTGTAACATTTGGCAGGTGCTGATATCCAGAGCGAAATTCTAGTTTATAAGGATACAAACACCGGTATCAAAAATATTCACATTCATTACTCAGGTAGAAGTATAGATAGTAGGGTTTAAAAAGACTTCTGTAGAAGTATCCACTCAAGCTTTTTAATCAAGTAAAAGTGTAAACGTACTGGTTTCAAAATTACTTCAAGTAATGTAAGGGGGGGAAAAATGCGTCCAAAGCGTCATCAGAAAAACAAACTCGCAATTTATTCAAACGCTGTCTACCAAACTCTCTACAGTAGCTTCATTTGTGGAGGATGAAGAGAAATGAGCCAGTAATGGAGAAATAATCTTTTTTTGAGTAACGACCCCAACACTGGTTATGTCCTCGCTGGGGTGTGACGTGATTTGTGTCGTGTGCAGGTTGCGATGGGTCGCGTACAAACCAATAGGGTGGCGGAATGGTACATGTTTATATCTCATCTAACCACAATCACATTCAATGTATCCGGATGGCACTATTTATCCGGATAGGTTTTTTTTTGAACGATGACAAGCTGGAATGAAAAAATAGAAAGTACAGATAATTGTATACACAAAATTTCTACTTAAGTAAGGTAACAAAGTATTCGTGCTTCGCTACTTGACACCTCTGGTTACAGAAAATTTAGTTTGGAAAGAAAACCGACACTTTTTAAGACCTACCACAAGAGGTAGGTCTTTAGACATTATTTTGTCATTATTATATAGTGACAATGATGACAGTGGTGACACTTTGGAAGAGGCAGGTTTTTAGGCATTATTTTGAAGACCTTTAGTGACTCAGCAGTCGGGCATCAAATGGATGTTTTTTCACCACCTTGGTGCCAAAACCGACAGGAGTATCGGAGCTTGCTTAAGGATTGAAGGGTGCGTGATGCAGTGCTGGCACTTGCAGAAAGCTAATGGAGGGAACGTAGCAGAGAAGTTGTTTGGCCGAACCTAAGAACATTCTGGGTCTGTTGCATTACCGAATGTTTTTCAGGGGCAGACCTGTCGGGAATGATTTGCAGTATGTCAGTCTTGAGATGACTAGGGATTGAACTGTGTTGACAGAAACGGGCGAATTCTCCAGACGTTGTGAAATCAGAAATCAACATGAACTTTGATTAGCTTTAGTCTTACATCTTTCTTTTTTTTTGGTTTTAAATATATATTTTCTCTCTTTTGGTTTCCACTAAATATTAAAGAAAGTCATTACTACGGTGAATATAAATATAACAGCCACGGACGCTATATTACTCATTTATTTCTCACTCGTTGCATATGCAGCGTTTATCATGCAACAAAATATTGTCACTGAGTTCTGTTTCAAAAATAATAAATAAATTGCGTCGAAGTGATAGACATTAGAAAAACATCATTGTCAATGCTACAAAGGGCGATAATTGATGAGACTAATTTTTGTGCTTGTGTGTGCAGTGGGAGATAGCCGAGGTTCCAAATGACAGCCCGAAAAAGTCCAAGAGAGGAAAGACAAATCATCTAAAGGCCATTTCACCTCAGAAAGTTTCTGAGCGACTTGCTACATCATCAGGACAGAATCCGAGTGTTTCCTCAAGGATGGGTACAATTTATCCTTTTTTTTTTTTATATATATAACTGTTTTTACTTTCAGAATGACATCAACTACCTTCTTTTTCATGCTTCGCTCAGTCATGCACTGGTTGTTTGTAGGCGGTTCAATGGGTCCAAAAATACATTTTCCAGATTGTGTGCATTAATCATGGGCCACTTTATTAGGGACACCTGTGTTCATTCATTCATTCATTCATTCATTTATGCAATCAGTCAGGTATCTTCCAGTAGCGCAGTGTAACACATTACATCATGCAGGTCATAAGCTTCAGTTAATGTTCACATCAAACAGCAGAATGAGGATCTCAGTAATTTGTGGAATGCTGGTTGTTGCCAGATGGCTGGTTTGGAGGGGAGTTTCACCTTCAGGGACTTCCAAACACAAAAGGGTGGTTTCAAACAAACAAACAAACAAAAAACTTCAATGACTCGCAATTCTGCCAGCAGAAATTTATGACATTTGCCGAACGCAATTATCCAGAGATACAGTACAAAAGTGGTGTCTCTATCTCTCGAACCAGTTTCATTAGGACATGGACACTAAGCGCGTTTCCATTACCCTTCAAAATGTGCAAATTTAATTGGCGAATTGAAAATACGCCTTAAATTCGCTACAACACACATGTATCGCAAAAAAGTTTTTTACGCTCGCGTGAGGTGTTTTTTTTTTTGTTTGTTTTTTTTAGACAATGTGAAAAAGGAACAATTCGCAAAACTTTAATGGACATTGTAGCAAGTGCTACAATAGGCTCTATTGCACTGCACAGATCAAAAAAGTGACTCGTTCATGCGGAAATTCTGAACCCACAAGTCCTCCGTGAAATCGCGCACTATTTCCTGCCAGAACAAGCACATACATGGTCACTCCCAAGTATAAGGGGATTGCCTCGCCATTAATGCATGTATAACGCGCCTACGTCTCCCATTACAAATAAAAACGGCTAATGCATTGGCTGCATTAAGTAAGCCTCCTTATATCTGTCTAAATTTTTTTGTATGACTTAACATAAGAGGACGAGTTTTAGTCGCATGATACGGTTAATGGTTATGCCGTCTTTTCTCAACAGTTTTTCATCGACATTTAGAAAATATCGCCAACATTTTGCGTAAATGTAATGGAAACGCGCCTAGTGAATACATGAGCTGAAGTGCAAATTTAAGAACAAACAATGGAAGTTTCCTAGAGACCGACTCTGTTGCCAGAACAGAGCAGAGTGTTGACACATGTCTTTCCTGTACCGTGAGAGGGGACTGTAGGAGCGGTCAAGCAGTGGTTGAGAATTGGAGCGAGCATAGTGCAGTGCAGGGTGCGATAAGAGCCGTGACTTGGGGGGAAGGGGGTGGCACTGGGTTTGTTTTTTTTGGCTTTCTAGGCGAGAATCACTGTTTTAAATCTGATGCAGGCAGAAACAGGAAGCCAAGTGTAGGAAAGCATCTGAAAAGTATTTTGAGGAGGATGGGCTACAAAAGCTGAAGGCAATTTTGAGTTCCACTTTTGACTACAACGAACACCTAGGCTCATCTAAAGCGGTCAGTTGGAAATTGGAAAAACATGTTTTTTTTTTGGGGGGGGGGGGGGGGGTTCAGTTTCAAAAATCTTTGTGTCTCCTTTATAATGTTTTTTTTTTTCTCAATCCTTGTTTTTCTCTCAAATACACATACACACAATCTCCCACCTCTTTCTTTCCTTCTGACTGTGTATTTTTCATTAATGTTAACATTTTGCTTCATTATATATATTTTTTTAATCTTATATTTAAACTTCTTATTGTATTTAGAGGCTTCTATTCTATTTTGGCAGATTTATAGTATTTCATGAGCTGTAGAAGTGAGACATGACAGCACTTCCATTTAATAATCCAGGTCACTGACTCAAGGTCAGGGATACGTGTTAACCTGGGGCCAGCTTTGCAGCTTGTTCATCCAGAGATACATTCCTGTGGGTGGGGAAAAAAAAAAAAAAAAAGTTGTCTTCCTATTCTACCAAAGCTCACTTTATTATGTCTGCATTTACACCATTTAATCACTGAATTCTGGGCTACATTTGAAGAGGAATAAGTGAATAAAGTGAATATAAATGCAAACTTAAGGAATTTGATGGCACCTTGAGTGTCAGCATTTCATTCACTTACTCTTCGTATATATCTTACAGTGACCGCTAAACCTTTAAACATGCCTCAAGTTACCACTGATGACCTGAAACAGATGAAGGTACAAAAGAAATAAACTAGTCGGACTGTTTATTTGTGTGCTAATTATTCAATTTTACATTCATTTAATGTTTTGCATTCCAGGCATATATGAAACTAGTAAAGAAGCAGATGAAGGAACTGAACGCGTTGGAGAAAAAGCATGCAGAGGTGACTCAAGACCTTGAATTGATTTATTTATTTATTTTTCTGCTTATGGTAATTGGATTATGGGTTCATTATGGACACGTTGTACCTTCATTTGCGATAGTTACTCACAAAATGTGTCACCAGGGACACGAGTACACAAAGTCCTGAACGTCTAAAATGCGATTTCTGTTTTTTTTTTTTGTTTGTTTGTTTTTTTTCTCTTCTTTCTACCTGTTGCAGGCATGTGCAGTCTTGCAGAGATCTCATTATACTCAGATGGACAAGATGGTGACACAACATGAAAAAGAAAAGAGGGCCCTGGAAAAGCAATTAGAAAAGTGTAGCAAGAAAGTCAGGTAGATCAATACAAGTGGTAGCATCCAGCAGTGGACATCCCTATCCTAGATGCATATAGCCTAGGATAATATTATACATAATAACATACCAGTCTACTTATTGAATATGATTTGACAAAAATAAAACGTAAAAGTATAAATAATAGGAGAGCGCAGTATGTATTTTTAATGACGGTATGATCGCGAAACAAAACTTGAGTCATTTTTCATGCATCCTCAGTGAATGTAACTGGGAAACCAGAGGGGAACTGGAGAAGAGGATAAAGATCGTGACCGCAGACCACAAAACAAAGGTGCTGAATTCTGTTTGTTCCTTTCTCTCCAAAGCCGTTTTGCGTTTCGCTTTGCAAAGCACTTGCCTGCTCAGTGAGCTAGCGGGTTTGTCCTGGTGTGACAGGTGAAGAACGTTATTGCCGCTCAAGCAGAGGAACTAGCTGAGATGATGAAAACCCACGCCGGCGAGAACCAGGACCTCAGTGACCAGCATGTTCTACAGCAGTGTGAACTACTCAGAAAACTGATGCTTATAACACAGGAACAGCAGACGCAGCAGCTTGCGTATCTCCACGAACGGTGAGTTTATTACCTGGACTGCTCGTCCTTCTTCGAAGACATTTCCTTCTAGGGTCATTGTGAGAACTTGAACATTGGTACTGAAATAAATGAGTTTTTCATGCAACTTGAATATCAGTGCTGTGATGAACTAGATAGGGGAAAAAGCACATCACAACAAACTTTGATGTTGGCTTAACAAAGCCAGCCTGACAGTTTGGAACTGTTTCATATGCTTGGAGATTAGGAGTTTAAATTTAAAAGACATAAAAAGATATATATAAAGGACGAGGAAGAGACAGACGGCAGTTACTGGTGAAAAGAAAGGTGACAAAGTGATACGATATGATGACGGATGGTGTGAGAGAGTGGGTAGATGGAGAGAGGGTTATTATTAGAATGACGAAAGGAGCGAAAAAAAAGTGATATAGGCAGAGTGATGCAAATAGAGAATGGAAAAAAGTGTGTTTGTGTTACTGCTGGATTGATAGAGAGATGGATGAAGTGAGAGTCAGTGTTATAGGTGCATCCACTTTGTAAGAGGGAGAGAAGAGGGGCTTCGCGATTTGCGGGTAAAGGTGTGTAAGAGTTTTGACATTTTGGAATCCAGAACAATTGTGAATGTACTGAAGCTTTCAATTTGAAAAGAGTTATAACAGTCCATATATTCATTTTGATCAATTTAAAGGTACTTTTTTTTTGTTGTACTGTATATTACAACGCTGTGTAACGCATATCCGCATAGTAAAGAAGCGTGTCGGGTCACCCGTGATACAATGATACAAGAGAATGGTTTCTTTGGAAAAGTAATAGATTTGTATTACTTTAAATAGATTTGATTACTTTTATTCGTCCACTAGGTGGCACTTTAACATTCTAAGGGAAAAAAATGTTCAAACGCTCGGGAAAAAAAAATCGGAAAAACTGCATCGGAATCAGATTGTTGGCGTATTTTTTTTCCGTCACGTTACTCCCTGCGCATACTCCCAGACTGAGCGCCACTGTTGTAGATGTGCAATTATACTTTATTCGAGTACGGAAAAAAAAACCTGCATCTCGCCGCCCAACCACTATTTGAGATCCCGTAGTCTAAAGCACTGATTTTACCTGAAATCGTTCAGATGTATTCCTGTTTGTAAACTGTAACTGTTGTCACATTTTATTTTGTAGTTAAATTACATAACGCTGTTAAATGTAACTACATACTCCCCAACACTGGATACAGCACCCCCCTGAAGCACAGAGGGTTAGGGGGCCTTGTTCAAGACCCCTGAGTGGCAGCCCCCTCTCTACCTCTCGTGAGGTCCTATAATGGGAAAACTATCATTGAAATCAGCCAAGTCAAAGAACACTAAGTGGCAACCGACTGCATCAGACTTGGCTTCATGTATAATAGAAGGACTCTCTGGAGAATGATAACAGGCTTAACCGCAGGACTAAATGATGGTTTATAATACCAACGTTACCATTCCTTGGATAATTCAGATTCCGAAGATGCTGCCGATTTGAGCATGTACCTCATATACCATTTACCCCTGGGTTACTTCAGTTATTCACAAACTTGGTGATGGCCTCATGCCTGCCTAAAGTTTCACATAATAGCCTCGGGTCAGCCTCTTTCCTTTGAGTCTCTTTTCTGCTCATGCTGTCTGTGGTTTTTCTTTTTTTTTTTTTTTTTCTTCCCCCCACAACTCAAGGCTGTGGTCTATAAGGTGACTCTAAACCTCGGGATTTCGCTATTCTCTCTCGAGGGATGTAGTTCATTAAAAACTTCACGCCGCAACACTGAAATGGATGGCAGATCTGATTTATCATGTTGTATGAATCTTTTTAAGTTGTCTTGCCAATTTTATATATTAAACTTTTATGAGCCGTACACCTCGTTCCCCTCAAACCCCCTCCCCCACCCCACACCCCTCACTGCAGACTCGTTTATTATGGGACAGGGTAGAAAATATTATCCATAAAACACAGCACGGGATGTTAATGGAAACTGGATGTCCTGCGGCAAGTTTGGTATTATATTCCGATATTACTCCTGATCTAACGAACGACTCCATTCATTGCTTGTTTATGTTTTCTATCAGGCAGAGTAAAGAGATGAGAGCCAACCAAGCGAAGTCATCAATGGAGAACAGTAAAGCCATCAGTCAAGACAAAAGCATCAAAAACAAAGCTGAGAGAGAACGGTAATGATGCTGGTAATGAGAATGACATGAGCGACATGCAGCCACAAAAGGTTCATTTGTGCCAAACTTTTAGTGCATTAGTGGTTAGCATGCACGCTGTCCGCCATCTAATGTATTCCATCCATAGATAGAAATGATCAGTTACAGAATAGATCCTTTTTGCACAATATCTTATTAATATAGTGTCTGTATTGCAAAGTTAATTCCACTTCTATTCTAGCAGTTCTAGTGTTACTGTAATACTCATATTTCATTACAGTCCTAAATATTGGAGACTCCTTCTATCCATGTTAAACATCCCCAGACTGTAACAACGAGACATATAGAAATGGCAATATATGCATTTTGTTTATTATTAAGTCCTTAATATTTGTTTTGTGTCTGTAGGAGAGTGCGAGAACTGAACAGCAACAACACGCGGCGCTTTCTAATCGAAAGAAAAAAGGTATATCTTAGCTTTATGGATGAAATGAAAATATGAAAAACTTTGTTTTAAAAAATGGCTTCAAATGACATTTATACTGCGTATGAAAAGCTCGCCTTGGGCCAGTCCAAAGAGCTCGATCAGCTCCAGACGGTCCAGCGTGAACAGCTGGAGCAGCTGGATGGATATAACGCCGAGGTATTGCAGATTCGTTTTATCCTCCAAAATTAGCCGATAGTTCCCAAACTAATTGACGCCATTATCTGTTCAGCAGCTCTCTCATTGGCTTTATTGCTTTGTGTTCTTTTTCCGTCCTAGCTCTTGAAGTGTCACCTTTCAACATCTCCATGCCACGGTAGGCGCTCGCATTCACAAATCAATTTTACAATACTTCTCCATGCTCATGATTCTTTTATTTCTGTCTATAAAAGTGCGATCCATCATGCCTATGAAGTTTTTACTGCGTCCCTCACACTCTCTCATACGGCCGAACTAATCGAGCTGATCGCAGGGAGAAAGCGGTTCTCCTGTAAATGTCGTGATGACTGAAGGTGTCAGAAATCCTAAAGTCAATCAGTAAAAGGTGTCAGCGAATATATCATGCAATGTGCAGCCATAAAGGAGTTTGGTAAGGAGGAGAGAATTACACAGGCTTCGTGTTTACACAGACATACTCGTCATGCTCTTGCTGAAGTGTTGCCAAACACTCCTGAAGTTTATTTCTTTTGAAGGAAAATCATTTTAGATTAAATACTTTGATTAAAAACCTGTGGAGAATGAAATGTAAGGAACTCCACTTAGGAATCTGAAAAAAAGGCATTAAAAAGTATTTTTGAATGCTTTGAAAACGAAGATGTGTCATGTCATGTCCACATCTGTTGTTTGCTCTAATGTTCCTTTTCAGGCCAAAATCACACAGCACATGCACAAGAAGATCACAGAAGTGAAAAAGGTCCCTGTAGTCCCCTAAACTCCCCAGCCACATGAGACAACAGCGGCTTTGTGAACAGAAACGACGCACACAAGCGGCTGCATTTGTGTAAACAAAAACAAACCCCCTTTTCCCCCCCTTCTAAAACACTTTGTATACATTTTATAGAAATATATTTTACTAATGTATATTATCTAAATGTATTTATATGTTTGTGTTGTGTATCACTATATTAATATGCACTCTTGAAAGGTTGTTTTGTTTTAGTAGGTGATCTTTAGTGTAAGGGATTTGTGGCACTGGGCACTGTATTAATTTTTTTTTTTACCAGAATGTCTCATTTTATTATTGTATATAGTGAAATTAAAATATTATAAATATGAATGCTAAACTTAGAGAGTCATTGAGTAAAAACTGGGTGGTAAAAATCTATAAAGGAAAATCGAGTGACAGGCAGCGTATTGATCTACTCTATCCTACTCCGGATTATAATTGTACATTAGATTTAGCTTTAGAAAATGGATTCTTGGTTCTTTTATTAATAATAACCCAATTTTTCATCCTATCTTTACACTTCTACACACACTTCAGTTTTCTTTAATAATACAGATTTTTTTTTTTAGCCTTTAGAATCCTGTTTCCCCAGTCGTGCGTCTGGTGGGTTTCTATTGTTCGACGTGTCATTGTCAATGTCTCATCCTTTAAATACAATGATTCAGCGTGCACATCTGAAAATAAGTGTTTCGAAATGTGTGAGGGGGAGGGGGCATAGCAGAGATTATGAATATTTATGAGGACACTTTAAGAGCTCTTGAAATACCCAAGGATTTTGAGATACCAGGAAGTTCTTTGTGTTAAATGAATTATTTTGGCCATTTAAATAAGGAGTTTATTGCTGACCAATATAAGATGCTGAAAGACTGAATCATATGAAGGTTAAAGCCAGGCCAGAGCAGGTTGTGATTACATATTATGTTCGAGCAAGATAATAAATAATAGGTTATAAAAGAATATTATAATAGTCACAATGGGGAAGGGGTGTGGCTCAATGGTTATGGCACTGGGCTACTAATCGTAAGGTGGGAGGTTTGAGCGCTGGTATTTCCAAGCTGCCACTCTTGGGTCCTTGAGCAAGGCCCTTAATACTCTGTGCTTCCATGGTAGCATGGTTGACCCTGCACTCTGACCCCAGCTTTCAAACATTTACAGTATTTAGCAGACACCCTTCTCCAGAACGACGTACAAATGATGTAGGTCTCCATTTAAGAATAAATTCATTCAGGTATGGTTGATACAATGGGGCACGGTGGTGTAGTGGTTAGAACGTTCGCCTCACACCACCAGGGTCCGGGTTTGATTCTCGTCTCGACCATGTGTGAGTGGAGTTTGCATGTTCTCCCCGTGCCTCAAGGGGTTTTTCTCCGGGTTCTCCGGTTTCCCCTCGGTTCAAAAACATAGACGGGAGGTTGATTGGCACCTTTGAAAATTGTCCCTAGTGTGTGAATGTGTGTGTGTGTGTGTGTGTGCCCTGCAATGGGTTGGCATTCCATACAGGGTATGAGGCACAGGCTCCCCGTGACCCGAGGGAAGATCGGATATAGCGGTAGAAGATGAATGAATGGTTGATACAAACTATACGATAAAAAAAACCTATATTTTTTTCATGTTTTCCCGGACAGTGAGAAGGAAGAAGTGTTAGTATATGTGTTGTTGGAAGAGATCGGGGTCTTCAGTCGTCGTTTGAAGGTAGCCAGTGATTCTGTTGTTCGAACACCCAGTGGTATTTCATTCCACCACCTCGGTGCCGGAACAGAGAAGAGCCTTAATTTGATCTTACTTCTTACCCGGAGAGAAGGTGGAACCAGGCTGGAGCAGTGCTAGACGCTCTCAGGCACCAAGGTGCAGTATGGGAGGTGATGAGGTTTCTGAGATATGAAGGTGCCGATCCATTTTTGGCTTTCTAGGCGAGCAGCAGTGTTTTGAATCTGATGCGTGCCGCTACAGGATGCCAGTGGAGCGAGCGCAGCAGTGTGGTGGTGTGAGAGAATTTAGAGTTACAGTAGTCCAGTCTTGAGATGACTAGAGACTGTATGGATAGAAATGGTCGAATCCTTCTGATGTTGTAGAGAAGGTGTCGACAAGAGCGAGTCAAACCAGCTGGTATATGCGAAGAAAGGATTTCACTGTGCCGTAATCTATATGTGACAAAGAAAGGCTCTTCTATTCTATTCTTTTATTCTATTGATCCGGTGAGCGCAGTCTTTCACACAAAGGGCCAAGTTTGGTGCAGGTTTTCATTTCAACCAATCACACCTCCTAGTTAATTGAAAATGGATATCTAACCAGGTGGAATCTTGGTTTGGATGTAAAGCCTGCACCCACACCAGCATTTTGTGGAAAATATTGCCCCCCCCCCTTGCTTTAGAGTAATTGTGTTTGAACTTGTTTTGAGTGGTTTACATGTGCCATTTTAAAATTCACTCCCTCACAGGAAAAGACCAGAAATGTCTGCAATGGAACGGCGAGTCACTTTTTTTTTTCTTCATCTTTGTAGACCTTCTTTCTTCTTCTGTGTAAGGAAACAAGGTCACACACATTTCTTACCTACACACATTATACATATAATCCCCCTTTACAATCTTAGAAATGGATCATACAATAGTACTGCATAGACATTTTCTCAAGCAGTTGAGACCATTGATTTGACCTCGTCATGTCTTTCATGATGACATGAAAATTTGTAGATGGTAGATCTGTAGATCTGCTGGGACTGTGGGACACCATTACGTATTATATACAAACAATGTTTACATTTGCGGTATTTAGAAGACGCCCTTATCCAGGGCGACGTACAGAAAGTGCTTTAAGTCTCGATCCAAGGATAAGATTTATTCAAGAAAGGTTAATACAAACTCAAGTACACAAGAATAGACAGTTGCCTTTTTTTTTTTTTTTTTTTTTTTTTTTATGGATTTCTGGACAGTGAGGTAAAAGAGAATAAAAGGAATGTTAGGATAGGTGTTGTTGGAAGAGGTAGGTCTTCAGTCGACGTTTGAATGTAGACAGTGTCTCCGTTGTTCGAATCTCCAGTGGAAGTTCGTTCCACCACATCGGTGCCAGAACAGAGAAGAGCCTTGAGCTGGTCTTACCTTTTACCCTGAGAGACGGTGGAACCAGGCGAGCAGTGCTGGACGCTCTCAGGCAGCGAGGTGTAGTACGGGAGGTGATGATACAGGTATGCGGTGGTAAGATGGTGCAGATCCATTTTTGGCTTTGGCGAGCGTAGGTTTTGAATCGAGCGTCGGTGTTTTGTAGTATGCTGAGCTACAGAGCTAGGAAGCCAGTGGAGCGAGCGCAGCAGTAGCGCAGCAGTGGGGTGGTGCGAGAGAATTTAGGCAGGTTGAACACGAGTCGCGCAATCATTTTTGAGTGGATTTGCAGTGGACGAATAGCGTTCTGAGGTAGTAGCCAGAGAGAGTGTAGTCCAGTCTCGAGAGAGAGACCCAGGACTGAGCAACCTGTGTGGATAAAAACGGTTGAATCTCCTTCTGATGTTGTAGAGAAGGTTATAGTTACCCCGAGATTACCAGTGGTGGAGGGAGAAAGTTGTGGAGAGTTATGCTGAAGATCCTGACCAGGAGATCCTTCTGAATCACAAGTTGGGATCACCAGCATTTCCGTTTTATTTCCGGTTGAGTTTCAGCTGACGGAGATGGGTCCACGGGATGAACGCTTCAGATACGACAACAGGCTGATATTCTAGCAGACGCTGGTTTTATCTGATGGAGGGAAGGAGAAGATTAATTTGAGTGTCAGTGTCATCAGCAGTGCAGTGATAGTTCAAATTTATCCATGAGAGGAGATGACTTCGAAATGACACCAGTAGAGAGAAGAGGACAACTCCAGTATAGATCGGTAGACATTGAGAAGAGAACCAACTGAGCCTTGTGGTAGTGGTGAGGCGTGGACCTGGAGCAGATCCATGATACCTGAAATGATCCAGGTATGAGGAAAACCAATTCCATGCAGCTCCAAGTCCGAGAGGACAGGGTGGAGTATCAAAAGATGTCTTGTGGTTTATCCTCTCCATGTATTAAAAGCTGAAATGATCTGAGGACAATTGGTATGAGGAAAACAGGATGAGCTTTTCCCTGAGAGATCTGCCAGGAGAGCAGTCTCGGTGGAAGAAGTTTTCCCTGATCTAGAAGGTCTCTGTGGAATAGGCAGACAGTGGTTGGGATCTACGTTCTAGAAAGCCAGATTTTAGAAGGTTGTTCTGAGAGAAAGAGAGAAGAGATACCGGTCTGTAGATTGTTGATATCTGATGGGTCCAGTCCAGAGCAGGTTTTTAAAGAAGGGAGTGATGGCTTGCTTGCTTGACCCTGCTTGCTTGAAGCCGGTACCGGTTGCAAGGAAGCCGGTCAAGAAGTTAGGGAGATGAAGGGAAGGAGATCAGGTGGTGGGGTTGCCGTTGATTATTGTGGAGATGAAGGGCAGGATGATCATGTGAGATGGTTTGGAGCTGGATGAAGGTATTGGGTCAAGATGGATGGTGTTCATGGCATTCCTCAGTGACGATTGAGAAGTCTGCTAAGATGGCATGGCATTCCTCAGGCGGGTGACCGTGGCAGTGACAGTGGCGTCTGGGAGGAGTGAAGGTCAAGCAGATATTCCTCAATCTTCTTTTTGTCTTTTCATAGAAGGAGGCAAGAAGTCTTCTGCTGTCAGGGAGGAAGAAGCTGGTGGGATAGAGGGGGTGAGTAGTGAAGAAAATATTTTATGAAGTTTATGAGGATTATGGATAGAGGCCTCGAACTTATCCTTTTAGAGACTTATCCTTGTAGAAGGCAGTCTTGGCAGAGGTCACATCAGAAGAGAATTTTGTTAGGAGAGCAGGATGTCGGTAGGTCTGTGTTGCGTTGTGATGTCAGGTCTGTGTTAGGTCTGTGTTACGTTGTGACCTCTTTTCCGCTGACCTGAGCTCACGTCGATTGCTGGCGCACCCACAGAACCGTTATTTACTGGCTTTATTTTCTATAATAACCCTATGGATTCAGCGGTAAGTCCTAGGAACACCGATTTTTACTATATACAGAACTATAGTATATATAGTATATTTACTTTATAACCAAGATGGAAAAGCCCCTGATGAGGCTCCAGCCTGACTTCGATGCAGGACGGTGGGTGGGATTTCAGAACGAAACATGCTGGTTGTTAATTTGCAGATTATTTCGCCGAAATGCAACTCCGGTAACATTGCCTTTGGCCAGCTGGAAGTCAAACATGCTCATTGCAAACACAGTAAGAAGTAGTAATTCTTTGCCGGATATGTGATGTTACACAGATGCCGCCATAGTTTTGAAATATTTCTCTGCTTGCATCAAGCCCGGCCGATGGCCCGCCCCTGGGAGCCATATATTCCACTGTGATTGGTAGATTCATTCAGCTCCAGCTTGCACAAAAAAGTATCCTTCCTACCTTCCATACAGAACACAGTACAGTGTCGTTCATATAAAACCAGCCGGCCGCATTAACATTAAACTTTCATATCGTCCTGCGGAAACACAAAATCTCATCCCGCAGCCCTCAATTGGCCCCGGGGCCACGAGTTTGAGGCGCCTGCTCTAAAACAAGATCTTGGTGGCAACAGGCCCTGTTCACACCCTGTGTTAACAACCGGAGTGATCCGATCATGGAGCTTATCAAGTGGACAGCTCTAACGCATAGCTATTTTCACCTGGCATTTTAAATCTGGCTCCGGTGACCGCTCGTGATCGGATCTCATGCATGATTTATTACGTCAGTCTTCTGCTGCATTTGTTTTCAGGCAGAAATGCCCGCTGAAACCTATCTCATGTCGGGTTCAGGCGGTTTCGGATATTTGAAATGCATGGTATGCCAACAAAACTTCCTAAAAGTACAGGAGATGAGGTGGGAAAAGAAGCTCCAAAAACAAAAAGCTTCTTTTGGCTTTATAACATTGCCTTTAGCTATAAGTATAGTGGTGAAGAACATGAGTGCCTTTTTTTACACAGTATCACAATAATGATTTGGAGGCGCTGTACTGGAGAGAGACAAATGTTCTTGAACCCAGCGGAGGTCGGGGGCTTGGCAGCGCCCTCAGCAGACCTTTGGGGCCTTGCAACGCCTGCGACTGAACTTTGGGTTCTTGCGATGTCTGCAGCGAAACTTTGGGGCTTGACGTCACTCTTGGCGGAACTTTGGAATCTTGCGACGCCTGCGACTGAACTTTGGGGCCTTGCGATGTCCGTGAAGGATCTTTTAGGGCTTGGCAGCACCCTTGGTAGGAACTTTGCAGTCTTGTGAACGCCTGCGACTGAACTTTGGTGTCTCTTGCGACGTCCATGATGGAATTTTGGTGCTTGGCAGGACCCTTGGTGGAACCCTGGGGTCTTGCGACGTCCGCAATATAACGTTGGGGTCTTGCGTCATCCCCAGCATATGGGGTAGGCTGAGAGACGTCCTCTGAGAGGCTGCAGGACCAGGAGACACTCACGGCAGGGCTGATGATCTGAGGTGTGTTCCCGGCATGGCAGACGAACAGAGTGGCCAGACGGGGTTTAAAAATAATAATCTTTAATGAGGAAAGCAAACACAGAAAGCAAAGTTCACAAAGGGCAAAGCAATTCCATAAAACAGTCCAGGGTTTGAGAACAGACAAACAGTTCAAAGCAGGCAAAGACAAGAAGAAAAAAAAAACATAATCTGAGAACACTCCAATATCCAGGCAAAGAAAACACAAACAGGGCAAAGCAGTCAAAGAAAAAGAAAAATCAAGCATGGCACAGAGCAACAAAGGGCAAGGGCAAAAACATAAACCAGTTCAAACCGGGTAGTTAAGGGCAGGCATGCAGGTCAGAACAAGGATCTGAGACACATGAATAATATTAGATGAGCATGTGCAAGTCTCAGAGAGGCTTTGGAATCTATTGACACTTTGTTATACTCTTAAATGTAGAACACCCCGGGATGCATATCTGGCAACCCAGTCATAAACTACAATATTTCATTTGTATCATGCTTTAAAATGTCCAAAAGACACATACGGTTAAAAAATAAAATAAAATCATATTCTGGCTAAAAATGCCCTCATATTTTCAGACCCTAAAATGTATTGACATCGAAACTAAATATATTTAGCCAAAAAGTGATGTAGATTATTTATTTCGCTTTATCGCCTTGCCTGTGCTTTCACTCTAATTTGCCAGCCAAGCTTTTGATCATGTGGAAGTGTAATAGCTTTGTAAGGTTTGTAACTGATGTAAATGCAAGCTGTGAAATGATCCTTTTTTAAAATTTATTTATTTGTTTATTTATTTTAGACCATCTGTCAATGGAACCGTAATTTAATATTTAAATGCAATTTTCACTTTAAAATGGCAACTTTAAAAGCCACAGAGGTACTTGCGAGTTGCATGCAAAATGCTTCATTTGAAGGAAAGTAGAAAATGTCTTCATTTCAGAATCGGAACGTTTCTACCGATCCACAACACCCGCAACATCCACAACAATGAACGTACGTAACCTTTTACTGTTACTACACTTACGTTTGAGGAAAAAAGGTTGAATGGCATTCTAATGCTGGTTTAATCAGCCTCGTGTCCCCAAGGCGTTTGGTTTATTCTAATCAGCGGATTGCCGTCAATTGCATCATTCCTTTAGATCTGAATTTATGCTTTTCTCTTCTTTATGGTTCTGTTTTTGACGTTCCTCGGCTCATTTGTGGATGCGGCTGCTTCTTCTACTTGCATTGCGGTCAAATTGGACTGATTTATTGTTTTTATCGGATAACAATATTCCTTTTTTTTTAGTGACTCACAGACAGCTTAATGAGTTTGTCTAGACTGGTCATCTGAAAATTTAACGATGTTGGTTTTCGTACATGCGTCGAGTTCCGCTGGTGATAAACAAACAAGAGTTGTTCCTCTGTCAATCTCACCCACACACACTGTGTTCTTCTCAGCATGTTCTCTTTCACTGTACGGTACTCCCTCACACACCATCTTCATCACACACCATCTTCTCCCATATGTTCTTCTTCACACACCTTGTTCTTCCATATGTTCATCACACACCATGTTCTTCCATACGTTCTTCATCACACACCTTGTTCTTCCATACGTTCATCATCACACTCTTTGTTCTTCCATATGTTCATCATCACACACCTTGTTCTGCATTACGTTCTTCATCACACACCATGTTCTTCTTCACACATCATCTTCTCCCTTATGTTCTCCATCACGTACCATGTTCTTCCATATGTTCTTCACACACCATATTCTTCTTTTTGTTCTTCTTCACACACGATGTTCTTCCATATGTTCTTCTTCACACATCATGTTCTCCCTTTCATTCTTCACACACCATGTTCTCCATTACATTTATCACACACCATGTTCTTCCTGACCTTGTTCTTCTTCACACACCAAGCTGTCCCTTACATTCTTCTTCACACACCATATTTTCCCTGACCTTGTTCTTTTTCACACACCATGTTCTCTCTAACCCTGTTCTTCATCACACACACCATGTTCTCCCTGATATTGTTCTTACTCACACATCATGCTCCTCGTCACACACCATATCACCCGCACTATTCTCCCATACCCTCTTCTCTTTTACTGTGTTCTTCCTCAACCTGTTCTTAGTCAACATGCTCTCACACAACCTCACAAGTTCCCTCTCTCCAATCTCTCTCTCTCTCTCTCTCTCTCTCTCTCTCTCTCTCTCACAAAACACTCTTCATTCACCTTGTTTTTCTGCACACACACCACAGTCTTCTTCCCCCAGTTCTATCTCACTATGTTCAGCCTCCCCTCCCTTATTGTACAATCCCTATTCAAGTTCTCTCATCATCCTCTCATATTCCCCAGACGATTTTACCTCACATCCTCTCACAATGATGACAGCTGTTCTATTTATATAGTGAGTTTCTCTGACTGTTTTCTCTTCACATGAGCTCTTTTACTGTATAAATATTTTGCCATATATCGTAAGTGAATCTTTGCATGCTCCTGAAGCCTGGGTCATTGTGTGGTGACATTTTAACCGGACAACATTATGCTTGATATGCAAGTTGGCCGAACACTGACCTACCACTGTAGCCTATTAATCTTTAACACTCACTCATGTTGCCAACTGGTCTCTAGTTTAGAGTGTTTAGATGAAACAGAAATGCTGCTTATTTAGTCCAAAAGAGAGGTGTGTAATGTTAAATCTAAAAATAGTTCATCAACAATGAACAAATTCAGATTTGTGTTTTTATTACACATCATTTAGACTCTGAAATAAACTGAAATAAGATCGCGGACCATCTAGTGATGTACCGAACATCTGCAAACATCCAGACTCGTCCACCACTGGATCCCATGTCATTGCAGAATTTGACATTGCACTTGTATAGATTCCATGTCATCGGACTGTAACAAAACTGCAGAAGGACATTATTCATAATCACACACTACAAACTCTGCTATTCTCACGATCACACTCTTAAAAACACCCAGATGAGGATGGCTTTCCCTTTTTGAGTCCAGTTCCTCTCAAGGTTTCTCCCTCACTCCACTAAAGGAGTTTTTCCTTGCCACAGTCGCCCCAGGCTCGCTCATAAGGGATAAATACACATAAGTCATATATAATGAATGCATATTTAATGTTCTGTGAATATCCCTTTCTATAAGGCTGCCTTGAGACAATGCACATTGTGAAAAAGCGCTATATAAATAAAATGGAATTGAATTGAATAATTGATTATAAATTATTATTAAAAGCCTTTAAAGGATGCAATTTAACTAGCCCCACGAAAAACAACAACATTTTAAACATTTGGTAATTTGATGATTGCTTATTGAACACCAGATATTATTAGATCCATTTGAACATCTTGGAGAAAAATGAAAGCTCTTAATAATAATAATAATAATAATAATAATAATAATAATAATAATAAACATAATCACAGCATAATCACAGCATCTACTTGTGCCTTGAAGATAAAATCAGCTTGTTTTGTTTTCAGCAGCACTGAATTCTGGGTATCATTGTTATTAAATAGCAGGTCATCTCAAATGGGTACTTTTCTATTCAGGACTTTTATACATATGCTCTTTTAACTTCTTTGAACTGCACGTTCCCCCTTCTACAGTGGAAATTGAAAAGAGCAAGGATGTAATTGTACTCAACAGGATGTCTACAGTGCAGTGCTGAACATCTTCTCTATAATTGTTATGCTGTATGTGTAACTAGGCTTTTAGGAATTACTGGGCTTCCTGCCAGATCCGGATACTTCAGTATTGAGCAGTGAAGGTTATAGATGTTTCGTTAGAAGCTATACTGTTGTGTTCAACCGAATGAACATTTGTGAAAAACGCCTGATCCTAGCAGAAAAAAAATGGATCCTTGCTTGAAAGAAATCCCTTTATGCCTATTAAATTCTACCGCTGCTCCTAAGGAGTCTACCATTCCTCCCATAGAAGCCATGCAGTGCTCTGTAGTAAGCAATGTTTATAGTGAACTTTTAGTAGCACCGAATGTTTGTCTTCCTCGTTCCCGTGTGTGTTTCATGGACGGACTGTGATCAGTTGCACTTGCCGCATGGTTTGTGTTATGATGGAGAAGCGTTCTGTAGCCAGGAATCTTAACAACATTGTAAATAATTACACAATGGCAGAATGTGTATATATTAAAAAAAAAAAATCGAGTTTAACGTCCACAAAAGATCTTTCACACTTTCTAAATCTATCTGAATGACAATCTCCTAACTTCCCATTAGAAATCTAATGCAAATGCCGCAATGAATGTGGGACACCAAATTTGATAAAGATGACACTCGTTGACAAAAGTACACACATCCTTCAATTAACCAGAAGTACAGATACACATTATAAAAGGCTCGTGTGGTAAAAGTTTAGTTGCTGACTACACTTTTTTACTTGTTCTTGCTTTGACATGCACTTAAAGTGAAAACGAAGCTGTTACTACTACGGCGTTTTAGTATCAGGCTTTAGGAACTGTCTCCTCACATCAAATGAATATTCATTCATTCATTCATTCATTCATCTTCTACCGCTATATCCGATCTTCCCTCGGGTCACGGGGAGCCTGTGCCTATCTCAGGCGTCTATGGGCATTAAGGCAGGATACACCCTGGTTGGAATGCCAACCCATCGCAGGACACACACACACTAACATTCATACACTAGTGACAATTTTCCAAGGTGCCAATCAACCTCCCGTGCATGTTTTTGAACCGAGGGGAAACCGGAGAACCCGGAGAAAAACCCCTTGAGGCACGGGGAGAACATGCAAACACACATGGCCGAGACGGGACTCGAACCCGGATCCTGGAGGTGTGAGGTGCATGTGCTAATCACTAAACCACCGTGCCCCTTCAAATGAATATATTAATACAAAAAAAAAACACATTTTAAATGTTGTTACCTAATAAATGGATCCATGCTGAACAACCATCATATAGACAGGTGTCAAGTAATTAAGTACAAATACTTTGTTATATTACGAAAGTAGAAATTTTGTGTATCTATATGTTACTGAAGTAATTATTTTTCATCCAACTTTTTACTTCTACTCCTTACATTTTCCTGCAATGATCTGTATTTTCTACTCTTTATGTTTTAAAAATATCCTCGTTACTCCTATTTCACGTCGCCTTGTATTCATTCCGGCTTGTCATCATTAAAAGAAACAAAACCTATCCAGATACCATCCGGATATAGTGAATGTGATTGTGGTTGGATGTGAAGAACACACATTCCGACACCTTATTCATGATTGTTATGTGTTCAGAAGTTAAGATTACTTCTTAAAAGCTAGTATCGCTTCTTATTTATCAAATGGGTGCTATCTCTTCACTAGGTAGTTCTGTAGATTGTGATTAGCGATTAGCGCAACCTAAACTTTTGTCCTGAATGGCACCCCCCCCCCCCCCCAAGCCGGACATTTCTTTTACACATTTACTTGAGTAAAAATCTTGAGTTGATACTTAAATTTCTACAGAAGTCTTTTTAAACACTAGGCTCTATACTTCATTGTTAGCTTTGTAAAGTATCCTATGTCTATGTTGTGTGATAGCCAGTAAACGATACACCAGGTTGAAAATGTCACGCAGTGACAAGGTATATGTTGATGATATGTGAAAAATTTCACCTTAAAGTAACTAAAAGTAAAGTAACGAGCCTGTTTTTAAAATGTTAAAAGTTGAGATATTTTGAGTATTATTGATATTTTGATACATTGAGTAATAACTGTTTTGCTGAGAATTGAGCAGAAGCTGTTTCATTCTTCTGAACATGGTATGAGTCAATAGAAAGAAACCCTACTTAGAACACATAAGAACCACGAATGAACATTTGAATAGACAATCCAAAGGCATTTAAGAAAATGAGTGCCGTGGACAGATGCAGTAAAAAGAGAACAGTTTGGTGACAACAGGAAAAAGTGTTTGGAGAAAATAAAGTAGTAGTGTTTGATACACCTTGATATCACCCGTACTCATTCCATCTAAGGGAGTTAATCCCCTAAGCCCCAGGCTTGCCCGTTAGAGATAAATATAAATATGATAATTCATTTATATTAAAACCTTGTTCTATAATTCTTACATTCTGTAAAGCTGCTTTGAGACAATGTGCATTGTGAAAAGTGTTCTAGAAATAAACCTGAACTTGGAGACCACATTAAATGTTCAGGTATGGTTGTGTGGCACAGGAACCATTGCATGGGTAGATGGAGCGGTGGTTTAAATGAAGTTTAAAAGAGATTGGTTAGTACAAAAGTTCAATGGTTCAAAATGTACCTCAAAAAGCTGATTTTATTTTTATTATTATACCGATATTGACTTGCAAGATGGCCTAATTATCTCTCTCAGCTGCTCTCAAAGCGGATGATCCACATATTTGGTTTGGCACATGTTGTGCGCTGGATGCAAACCTACCCCATTTAACCGAGCTTGGAACCAGCACTAGGAATACACTGGCTTGTGCAACCCTAATGGTAATTTAAACATTTGAGGGTCTACTCATTGGCCCACTAGGCAACTTTGTTATGCTGGGTTTTAAATCTGTCACCTTCTGGTTCAGTGCCTTAACCATTGAGATACCACTTTCCCCAATAAATAAATTTAATAAAAACTTCAACTCCCTATATGATGTGTTTATAATACAGAGCGTTTAGTAAACATCGCTTCACAATCACAATTTATTTCTACTTATATGTATATATATATATATATATATATATATATATATATATATATATATATATTTATATATATTATCATATATATATAGATATATATATATATATATATCAGATGTTTTAATCCACTGCCTATATTGTACAAACGAACAGTGGTGGCAGGCAAGAGCTAATCTCCTCATACAAAACATTATTTGCATGTGTCCTTTCTTTTTCAATTCCCCTTTTCATTGCTATGCTAATCCTCTCAGGTAACAATTCCCTTAGTGTCTTGTCAGTTTTAGTCCACTAACTGTTGTGTAGTCTATTTAAAGTTTTTACTATAATACTTTTTTTAGTGTTTTACCTCACAGTGTGTACAGTGAGGCCTGGTGAATTTGCTGGCCAGTCAATGTGTCTTCACATTTCATCATGCTGACTGAATAAGTAACACATGGATTTGGCCCAGTGCACCTTACATTTGGGAGTGTCAGCGTTGTGCTCTGTGCGGACATAAAAACACAATCAATCCGGCCAGCAACTGAGCATCCGCTTTAATGCCAAGTTGTGCATCCTAGCACTGTACAGTGGCGCTATTAGTGGATGTGACTAATTGTCTGTCCGGAGAGCTTTAAAACCGGTAGATATTTGAAATACTCTGTAATGCGACTGAAAAGACAAGAGAAATGTGGGAGGCGGTAGTTCAGTCGTTAAGGCATTGGCCTCTGGACCAGAAGATTGCAGGTTCAAATCCCACCACCTACAAACTGCCACTAGTGGGCCCTTGACCAAGGCCCTTTAACCCTTAATTTGTCAGTTGTAAGTCGCTCTGGATACGGGCCTCTGCCAAATGTCATAAATGTAAATGGAGGCAAATCGAGATTGTATTACAGTCTCATCCCTAGTGTTCAGGAAGAGGAAACCTGCACCAGATGTACTGTGACTCTGCTCAGTTACAGAAGATGAATATATATAAATATTTGCATGTCAGCAAAAGAGTTATGATGCATGAATTATGTTTCAGACGTCAGAGTAATATATGTTGGATTTAGCAATAACATGGGCCGCTGGTTTTATTGTTTTAAATGGTTTATTTTGCGATTTTGAGCCATAATTCCATTATGTAACACATTAAGTCAAATGGTGTGCTTGAATGCTGCCTAATTTTGAACGGAAGTAAACAAAAAGATATTAGTTTTTGGAAATAACTATGCCTTTCACAACCGAAGGAGGCTGTTTCATTTATAAATAAACCATTACACCATGCTGACTGTTTACTTTGCCTTTTAATTTATTTAAAGGGGATTTATATTTCTGTTTTTCATTATTTCTTATCACAATTATTCTTCATAATGAGGTTTTTAAACTCAAATGTTGTCGTCAGCTTTCCCTCTAAAGCTGCACCAAAAAAAAAAAAGCTGAAATTTCTAAATCGTCTCTTTATTCTGACTCTAGGACATTCACCCATTTACCTAGAGCGAGGTGCCCTGCCATAAAGGTGAAACGAAAGTAATAAAATTTTTATAAAATAATATTCATCGTTATTCCACCTTTAACATGAAATCTGATACAATCTCCAACTCGAGTTCACTGAATAAAACAAATCTGTCCGGCAGTGCCTTAGGTTAAGTAGGTTACTGAGTGCTGCAAATATTTCCTCTGCCAGTAATATTATCTGTGTGAATAATAAAACAGATGAGGAACAGGAAGACTACATGAAGTATCACTGAGAGGAGAGAAAGTCTTGCTTGTAAATCATTCACTTACTTTCTGTTTGAACTGGGATTATGTAGGCAATCAGCAGGTTGAATGGTGCTGACCTGATGTCATTCATTTCTCTCTCTCTCTCTCCCTCTCTCTTTTACTATCACTTTTGCCCCTCAGAGGCGGTGTGATCTGTGGGGTGGGGGGTTCGGGGGGGGGGGGGGGGGGTGAGCTCATTTGTCTGGAGAAGGTGGCAGAAGAGCCCGGACTGAAAAACTGTAAGGTTCTCTAAAATTAAAGCATGTATGCGCACAACTAACAGGAAGAGAAACTTCAATTAGGTTCAGAGCAATTCATCATTACTTCTTTTGCCTGGTGATTAAAGTTTGACATTTTAACTCATGCAAACATGAAGATATATATTCTGCCTGTTCCCTTTGGGGTAGGCGGCAGGCTAATGTGCAATTATCACTTCAGCTATGGCACATTTAAGCGTCGAACCTTTTTCCGCTCATTTTTTTTTGTGTGTGATAAATTTGACTCGGCTGTATGCAGAATAAAAAAAACCAGAATGCGCTTTAAAAATGGAACACCGTTGGTGACGGAACGGATGAGAAAAGAACACCGGGTGATTGTGAAATGCAAATGTCATAAATCGCTTTGACAGGGTACATTTTGAAGGAATGCGAGTGCTTGTTATCTTCATTATTTCAAGAACGCTCGCACCCGTGGCACATGTGCAGATCTAAATTGTCGGAGAACTTTTAGGTCAAATGACATGCTTATCCAGGTTGTTGGATAATTGCCTCAGGCCTAGTGTTCTTGGGACGGACTCTTTATTCACTCAAAGCCTGAGCAAGGAAAAATTGCATCCAGAAGCTGAATGAATGTCTGAACGGAAAGCCTTGAAGGAAAACGTTTCAAAGCGATGATCTAAACAACCTTGTGACATAAGCCACGTTACATTACATGCAGAAGCTGCAATCGTCAAACGTACAATACAAAATGCTGAATTTTATTTTTAAATGTTGTTCGGAAAGCCCTGGGCTGTTCGGCATACATGAACTGATACATGGTTTCTGAATTTCCTTTCGAAAAAAAAATAAATAATAATTCTCTTGTGAGCAAGAAATAATGCTGTGCTTTGAAAACACAAAAGCCAATTTACATTTACAGCATTTATCAGAAGCCCTTATCCAGAGCGATGTACAAAAATCAAACCAGATAAAAACATTGGCAATTCTTTCCCGTGATACAGTAATTTATTATTATAATACACTAGATGGCCATAATCTAAATGGCCTTCTTCCCCACAAAAAAATGTAAATTTGTAATCGATCGTAACAGAGTTAATTTATTCTTAGATAGAGACTTTTTTATGCACTTTTTTGTACATCCCTCTGAAAAAGGGCGTCTGCTAAATGGTGTGAATGTAAAAAAAACATCAACTGATGTACACTATGAACATCTTATTTCTAAAGCATAGCATTAATGTGGAGTTGCCCTCTGCAGACTTCACTCTCCTGGGAAGGCTTTCTACTAGATTTTGGAATGTTGCTGTGGGGATTTGGGCCCATTCGGCCACAACAGTGTTAGTGTGCTTTTGCCACTTATGTCAGGAAAGGAGGTCGGGAGTGCAGTAAGTGTTCCATTTCATCCCATAGGTCGGGATTTTTCCGCCGGGTCGCGGTCGGAGCTCCGTGCAGGCCAGTTGAGTGCTTCCAAATCAGCCTTGCTAGGTCTCCATGGACCTTCATCTGTGCACAGGGGCATTGTCATGCTGGAGGTCTCGACCCCATAGTTCTAAAGCAAATGTTATTGCAAGAATGTTCAGAGAATAATTACAGTGTGCCTCCAGAATTATTTTGGGTTGTGTGTGTGTGTGTGTGGGGGGGGTGTTGTCTGAATATTATAAAGATATCATTGAATTTAATGACCATCAATCTACCACTAGTGAACCCTCAGGAGTAAGTCGTTTGTGAATAAGGGCGTCTGTCATAATTGTAAATTTACATATTATATAGTATAGTATATAAATATAAATAGTATATATTTCATTAGTTATAGAAGTCAAAACTTTTGCAGATTAAGCTGGTGAAAATGTGTCAGTACTTGCTAACACTAACTGTCATTAAAATATATTAAATGTAAAGTAACATTGTCCTAAGGAAGTCATTATACAGTATGCTGTGGGTTGTTTACATCATTTGTAATGTAAGATATTTCTTCATTCATTTCCCAGTAGTATATATATATATATAGTATTATATATATATATATATATATATATATATATATCTAGTTATATATATATATATATATATATATACTATATATATATATATATATATATATATATATATATATATATATATATATTATATATATAGTTTGGTCATGGTCATTGTGGATCCAGAGACTATTCCAGAAACCCTGGCTGTAAGGCAGGTAAACACAGGATTAGATGTTAGGCTTTTGCTCTGGGCCATGCAAACACACATTCACACACTAATTCAAACCTGGGGGCTATATACTATAGAATACACAATTCACCTCCTGGCATGTTTTGGGACCAAACCAAAGGACATGTGGAGAGCATACAAATCTCACTCCTCTGCAATGGTCTGCTGGGAAAATATATAAATATAAATATATATATATAAATACACAAGCATAAAGTTGTGCATACACCACATGGCTCAAGTGCCTAAAATGTCTCACTGAGGTTTTTTTATGCTTGTGTTCGCCTCAAGAAGCAACAGATCTGCTCTATTTACTACATGAATATACTGTGATGATTTATGGGTCTCAAGTATTGCTTTTTTCATTATCATACCTTCCCACTTAGAGTCTTCTTGAGCAATTACCCTTTATAAAGTAAACTATACCGAAAGGTTTCACAGAAATCTCCTTTTTTTATTTAAACAGCAGATTGTCGAGCGCATTGGTTTATGTTTGCTTTTTACCGATTTGTATTGTATATGGAACAGAAAATATGAGACGCTAAAGGAGACGTGATGTGACTTTGTATGTAGTAGGCTATGAAAAGCTTTATAAAGGCAGACTATTGAGTATTTGTATAGAGGGCTACATGTAGGTATCTGAGCAGTTCCCTTTGTTGTGTTCAAACATAATTATTTACACAAAGAAATTAATAACAATATATATATATATATATATATATATATATATATATATATTATATATATATATATATATATATATATAATATATATATATATAATACACCAAGTATATTTCTTTGCTAAGAGAAATACAGACATGAAAATAATTTGGTTTTAATACATAGTTTCAATGATTTGTGGGGGATGTTTATTATTCATACATCTTAATGCATGTAGCATAATCCTGAAAGGTGTAAATAACAACACATTTTTAAAGCTTTCATGAAGTCAGCAGCACACTGACAATTCCCTAATCAGGTGAGGGGCCTGTATTTGGACTGAATATCAAACAGTAGATGGAATTAGTCCAGCTAGTGCAAAAATTCATTCCACTTAATTCAAAGAAAGATGTAAGACGTTTTTTTTTTTTTTTTTTTTTTTTTCAACTGTGTCCTATTAAAGCATAATCTTCGAACCTGACAAAGAAACCGTGTCAAGATATCACTTTTTGTATATACTCTAAGCTTGTTGTGCCCATTTGTCAAAATCTCAGTCTTTGCATTTTAACAAGGCTTGTCTCATGGTTACGATGTAAATGTAGCCTGCATATCAACGAATATATAAATGCTAAATTTTCAGCTAGGCAGCGTTTTTTTATTTTTTTTTATTTAGATGATTTGATCCATTTGAGTGGGCTCACTTATTTGAGTACAGAGCTATAAAAATGCTGTACCTCTGATTTCAACATAGGCATAGACCATCAATGAAAACAAGGAGCACTCGCTCATGAAGACAATTCAGTCATCTCTAATAGAGATTTGTTTTCAACTGCCAAATTGCAGCAAAGTTTTTTTTGTAAAAAAAAAAATATATATATATATGTGTGTGTGTGTGTGTGTGTGTGTGTGTGTGTGTGTGTGTGTGTGTGTGTGTGTGTTTGACATGCATGTGCTTAACCTGGATGTAACAACTTTGGTTGTTGCATGTCTTTGCTCTGACAACTGCAGTGAGTAAACACAGCTGAGACATCCTCAGTTCTCAGTGATGATGACACCATTGGACAGTCAGATAAACCCGATCATGCATGCCTTTCTGTGCTGTCCAAATCATTTACGTCTGCAGAAAGGGATGAAAATCGCACAAACAACACTCGCCAATTATACTAAACAATTCTAGAGCACTCGAAATGGCAATCAGTTTAAGACCAATACACGTTCCATTACTTAATTGAAGTAACTGTACAGACTGTGCTTTTGTAATTGCGGAAACAGAATCTTAAAGCACATGACATTATTTAGAGAAGAAAATACACTTAACCAATAACATGAATGAGAATATACAGTGGAGGAAAAAAAAAATTACAAATTCAATTCAATTAAATTTTCTATTCGGTTTTTCCTCAAGTTTGCTTTAGTGACAGCCTGCACTCGAGCCTGGCGTCTCTTTAAAACCAGATGATCACTATTACATAAAAAACATCAGTAGGAACACATGCTTTAGTGGTAAAGATGAGACTCAATAGAGTTAAACAGCTCCTTACTATAGAAAATCTTTTTGCTATATTCCCTATTTGTCTATATAAATTTCCACATTTTTTAAAAATTCTCAATGTGATGAACTTCCATGTAAATGACTAATGAAATGACTAACTGAAGCACCGACACAACAGAATGAAACAGCTGGAAACGAAAGATTAAAGCTGCGAGCAGCATTTTCGGTGAGCCAAGGAGTCAAGTTCAATAAGATACGCATTAAAACCTACAGTTTTACAACTGTTGCATCAATCACCGGGAAGTAGAGGCAAACTTTCTGCAGAATTAGGTAATAGGATTCAAGGGTGATTTGTAGTCTCATTGATGTTCTGTATGTTTAACACGCAGACAACTTGGTATCAAGATGATACGAGCCTGGGGAAAATGGTGGAAAACTCTGCCTGGCTTTTAAATAACGGATACACAAATCAAAAGTTATTACCATGAATATCTATCCAACTTTGTGAAAATTTGATTCCATTTTAGTGTTGGCAACACATCTGTCCCTAATTTGCTCAGAATGTCCCTTAGTCTATATGTACATTTTCTTATTTCACTCAGTGGTTCTATTAGACATTTAGTGTACGCACCTTTAGTGCTTTGGCCACTGTTTAGATACTGTATTCTCTTTGTGTCTAGATAATGAATGGATTCGATAGCTGTATCCCAACAGAACCAACATATACATTTAGAAATGCAGCTACCAAAATGGACCCTACAGCACATCATTATGAAGCAAGAAAAATAACAGACATATCGATATTTCACCAGGATAGCAAGAGGAAACTATGGGATGTCAGTTTGTAAAAGTGATTTCCAAATGGCCTGATTTAATGCAGAGCTACTACAGGTTGTGAAAACAAATATGAGACATCATTGTATAATAATACAATAACAGCAAAACCAAAACTGTTACTTTCAAAATATTGTAGTCCGATACAACAAAAACTGGTTGGAATGCAGCACCGAGACACATGTGGGAAATTATCCATACAGGTCAGCATCACAAGGAAAAGTACATCATCAATGAGACAATCGTATAAAGAACACAGTATAAGGCTTTATGTAATGCATTTGAACCTTCTGCTTGAAGCTTTTTAAATTCACTTTAGATCACAGTAAACAGTTAGACCCTGGGATCTGAATTCACAAGCATATAAAGAATTTTTCTTTGAGGTTTGAATTTAACAGATGCACTTCCATTTCGTGGTTAAGCCTTCACCCGAAAAGAAGAAATGAACAAACAGAATGTCGCTAACAAGCGGCTCTCTGGGTGTCATATGCCATAGATACCTTCTCTGGCAATCACACAGGAGGAAAGAGATATTTTGTCAGTAAAGAGCTCTTCATTTTTGGGAGATTTGTATGTGTGCCTTTAGTGGCCTGAGGACTGCAATGCTGTGTGCAATGACATCCATTTCCTCCCTCTCTACACCCCCCTTCCCCCCCAAGGACAATATCTCAGTCCTCAGCATCACAGCAGCAGCCCATTTCGTAGCCTGGTTTCAGAGGTAGAATGAATAAACACTGGAGATATGGCTAGAGCATGTCATGACCTTTAAGGTCCCAGCACCAGCCTAAAGTAAACCTGCCTCTCTTTTTAGATTTCTGAACTAAGGGGAATGACAAGTGCTGCAGCTTGTACAATCTACATACAGTCTACACTGTGATTCGATCTTATAAAGCATATACTTTCTAGAAGAAATTCCTGCACAGTGCTCTTGACTCTGAAATTATAATCTATTTACCGATTACTGCTTATTTACTCATTATAAAGATTCATTTCTATGTGCAACAAGTGCGAATATGTTCATTGTTCTGGCAGAGCTACATTTCTCTAATGGATCAATATTTGTCATCAGGCAGAACTCCAGAGTTGAAAAGATTGCCAGCCCATGAAAAACTAATTTAGAGTGCACATTGAGAATGGTAGGAACTGTTCGTAATCGAGATGCTCAATAACGATCCACCGCACGGATTAGAAGAACTTGTCGAGGTCATACCCGAAAGCCTCCAGAAAGCCTCCGACAACCTTCCATTATTGTGTACAAATATTATCGATCGTGATATTTTGTACATGGTATGCTAGAATTAATGAATTGATGCTGATATAATCTTCAGTCTGCCTCTTGTTCTTGTTCTGTTTCAGAGGTGCCATTCGAAAGTTCCATCTTTGTTTGATAATTGTTTCTGGCTCAGTCGGGGTTCAGGATTAACAAACCTGCTTAAAGTCCAAACAGTGAAACACTCTGTGTGTTGGATTTGCAATTAACTGCTCATTCTCTATCTCACCTGAGAGCTGGCAAGATTTTTAACACTGCTGATTGAAGTCATCCTCTGCAGTTCACACACACACACACACACACACACACACACACACACACACACAAACATTTAATTATCCCCAGTTATCTCTTTCCTGCCAAATGTAGTCCATCATCCAGGACATGTTTGCTATAAGGATAAGGGAATCCCCAAAACAACAAATGTCAATAACATTCTACTCTACACTGTTATACACAGCAATATCGAATACAGTTTATTTAAAAAATCATAGGAGCAAGTCTACACACAGTCTACAGTCTACTGTGTGTAGTAGAAATAGCAGAAATGTTAGCTGCACCAGCCTTCTATAGTATCTCATTTATTATTTTTGATCTACTTTATTCCTTTTAGCCCAGGCACATGTTTAGTCATTTTTAAGTCCTAATCTCTTCATCCAGTGTGTGATACATCATGGCTAATCATGGGGTGACTGCCATAATTATTATTTTCTTTTATTAGACATTTCTATGTCATTCTGTTGTATATGCCATTATGTTTTTATCTGTTGTGGGAACATAACGTTGCCGCACGTACCATTAATAATGTGAGGTACATCGCGAGAGGGGACGCGTGCAGGTGGTGGAGCTATTGTTTGTAAACACCGTGGTAAGAGTTTGTTTTCTGTTTTGTCAAGTGTACTCATTCCCTCCTGGGTTTGTGCAGCCAGCAAGGTATGTTTCATTTTTCTTTGGTTGGTTTCTTGTGTTATTGGTTCAGTTTGTTACGCAATGTTTCCTTATGCTTGTATCTTTTTGTTTATCATATAGTTTGACTGTATTCGTTATATTGAAAAGACTTGAAAGTGCAATAAACCATCAGTAAGTACGTGCTGTGGTGGTGTATTACCTGGAGGGAGTGATACATGGTGCAGAAGTGCTTGACTACTACTGATAAGCATCATGAGAAACATGATCAATCAAGGACATCAACACTCACGCACGGTAAAGAAACATACAGGACATGAAGTACAGTCTATTGCCTTATTTATGCTGTTAGATTGCTATCAACAAGCTATATTTCATTCTTTAGGTGTAATGGGCATAGAACTTAAATTATTGCATGATTGCACACTGAATATGTGGTTATGACTCATTTTAAAGCATTTTCTTCAGGACATTAATTTCCCAGCTGGTCATTTTTGGACTATAGAGGCAAACTTTATCGTGCCATTACGATTTAAAATAACACAATAATATACACACTGAATGAATGTCTTAAAGTAGGAACAGAGGAAGACAACACACCTGATTAGTTTTGGTCTAGTAAGCTCTAATCATGTCATAAAGTTTAACACTGTATGAATAAGCAAATGTATGTCACACATTGCGGAGTTTCATAAAGGCCTTTATACGTGTACAATGAATAAAAGAATTCCTTCCTCAAATAATGGAAATGTAAAAGCTTACACACACTGTAATCAACTATCTTGAGTCTGATGATAGAGTTGCACCTCAAAGGGTTTAATACATGGATAAATTATTATTCTTCATATACACACAGAACAATACAACCATACTTGCATTCTATTAACCTCAATTTTAGCTTTGCAGTCCGAAACCAATTAATCTAATAGAGGGGAGTGTAAGCTTGAATCCTAATGTTCATTTTGACCTTGTGTTGAGAAAGAAAAACCCCGCACATTTAATCTCCTAATTTTATACATCATTTTTTTCTTTCTATTTCATTTTTGTAATATTTAATTTTTCAGTTAACATGTACCACCTTCATCAGGGTCCTCCCTCCATGCATCCAGTTTCATTGAAGGTATACTTGTACATGTTCGGAAATGTTCAGGATACGTTCCTACGGTAAAGGGATCGGTGGGAACCTCCGTCAACCCGCTGTTGTCACATAAGACTCGAGACAGTGAGTGTCTCTGTAGTTCTTGTCTCTGCTCCTGGGAAAACACACCTGGATTTTCCCACCAAAACCTGAAACATGTACAGTGTGTCTGTTTATGACTGGCACAGTATTTTTGTCATTCTTTTATCAAATATTCTATTAATGCTTTAATTTTCATATTTCTCATGTTTTGAGAAATTTCAAATTTCTCATATTTTGCTGCATTTGCTCCTTGACAACAATTTTGAGAGCTTGTCTTCCTCTCGTTATGATTTGACAAGGCTTCCGTACCAACATACACCGACTGTAAGTCGTTGGTTACAATAACGTTGGACTAAACAAGTTACCTGTCACCTTCTCGAAGCATCTTCATTTGTTTTCCGATCAAACAGGCGAATAGAGGGCCTGTCCTAGTGCCAGGCACTAAATCCTCTACCAGACCTGCCAGCCACACGTCAATATTATCAGGATGCCCATACAGATGCATTATCTTTTCCACCAATGCATTGTCATGTATCACATCCTTCAAACCCTCTTCGGTTTGTACTCTGTCATATCCACAAAACACCCTCCAGTCATTGAAACCTGAAATGCATTTAAAAGAGCAGAAATTATAGATTGGCCTTAAGTGTTAAGCTTGAAGCATGTACAGACACTGTCATTTATCGAACAATACAACTCTGTAATTTACAGACTGTGTACTTTCATTGGCAGAGCAGTCACCTGGCAGGCCGTGATCTCGTCCTCGTTGGAGGTTTAGCGCCGCCAGATCGAGTGCCTCTGGAATAGTGAGCACCATGAGCTTCTCCCTCAGCTCCTCATTCATCAGATGATGTTGGTTTTGTCTGGTAGCCGCTTGGCTTATGAGACCTCGCAATATTGGATCCAAGCCTCCTGTAGTGAGGAATCAGCCAGAAGAGGTTATTCTTAAAATTTTGCTTCCATTCATAAGCAGGATTTATGTTTAGCCCCAATTATCTTAAAGTGTTTTATATATTTAACTCCTCAAAATACAGCGAGATAATTACAGTTGACACTATAATACTAATGCCCTTCCTAATTAAAAACATACTTGACGATATTTATTTTTTAAACCAGCAAATGGAACAGCAATTTTCTATTTCCTATTTTATAATCTCTGTAATTGCAGTGGAGCTCACAGCTCAAGTGTCCTGAATTTAATGCTGACCTCAGGTTACTATTGATTTATCAGTACATGTTCTCCCCAGCATGGTGGCTTAGTGGTTAGCATGTTCGCCTCACACTGCCAGGGTCCGGGTTCGATTCCCGTCTCGGCCATGTGTGTGTGGAGTTTCCATGTTCTCCCCGTGCCTCAGGGGGTTTTTCTCCGGGATCTCCGGTTTCCTCCCCGGTCCAAAAACATGCACGGTAGGTTGATTGGCACCTTGGAAAATTGTCCCTAGTGTATGAATGTGTGTGAGTGTGTGCGTATGTGTGCCCTGCGATGGGTTGGCATTCCATCCAGGGTGTATCCTGCCTTAATGCCCATAGACGCCTGAGATAGGCACAGACTCCCCGTGACCCGAGGGAAGATCGGATAATAATAAAGCGGTTAGTTCGGTAGAAGATGAAGAAGATGAATGAATGAATGAATGTTCTCCCCATGTCTGGTTTCCTGTAACCCCCTTCCCCCCCCCTTCCCCCCCCAACCCCCCCCCCCCCCCCCCCCCCCCCCCCCCCCCCCCCCCCCCCGTTCCATCCAAGATTTGGAATCACACCCACTGTGGGGCCATTTTAAACGAAAATCACAGACATTTACTGTGAAGTGTTCTTCATAACGATCTTTTCAATAGGAAAGCTGGACATGTTTTCCAATGGCTGATCATAAACGTCTCTAAGACGATGCAGTTTGATCATCAGAAGAAAAAATCTTTTATATTCTACTAGACTATTGGTAGACTTTGACTTGCTTCCTAGCTAATAAAAATCTGTGCAAGACACTTTAAGACATGATAAATTGTTTGGGTTCAATCGAGGAAAAAAAAAATGCTTTCAATTGTTTTTTATTTTTTTTATATGATGAAAATCCTTAAGTGAATACACCAAAATAATTATTTGCGACAGTGCACAATTACACAAGCATTTTTCACCGATGAGTAAATTGCAATGTAAACATTTGTTATATGTTTTTTATCACTACTGCAGGGAACAGCCCACAGCTTATTAATTTGAATTTATTTCCCTTTGCAAATTTCCACAATCATGTTATGTGAACTGTAACTCCTAAATTTTGCATGGTAGCCCCGGGAAGTTTTTGTGAGCTCAGTAGGTCTGCTCATTATTACACTGCGATTTTTCTTACCATATTCATTAAACTGCATTCCAGATGGACTCAAAATTCAACCCCTACAGGGCAAACAAGTTCTCACTGTTATATGCTGTAATACTTGCGAAGCTGGGAAAATACCTTCTAGATATGGAAGTGAGAAGCATGGCTTCTTCTGATAATGCATCCATGAGTCACATTCCAAAGTGGGAACACATCCTACAGTATTTCCTCTAATTAGTCTACTAGGACTTGAGGGTTGGCTGTTTACGAGCATGTCAGCAATCACAATTTAACATTAATATATTCAATATTTCAGCTTTATCTGTATGAATCAACATGATAATGAAGGCCTTCAACTTTTCATTTTCTTTGGTATTCTGGAGGAAAATAAATGCGATGCGATGGCAAAGGATCGGCAAACAACAACAAATATTTACCTTCTCTGATTATTCTCCATGGACTGAAAAAAGTTTGATGCAGTTTCAAAGAAGGAAAGTGTCCATGATCCTGGAAGCTCTCGTTCAGTCTCCTGACGTGGGTCGAGATGGTGGCGTGGCCGAAGCGGAATGCAGCGGTGGCAAACACGTTGGAGACGGAAGGATTTGTTGTTGCATCGTAACCCTCATAAGGCCCAATGATTTGATCGAATGCTTCCTCTCCTATGATTTTTGGAATGTAATCCCTCATGGTGATGATCTGCAAAGAGCGAGCGCACAGCCTTAGATTCATATCTAAAGTGTATTTTGGCAGAAGGTGAAGAAAAGCAATAACACTCTTTAATTGATAAGACCGAAGTCTTTGCGGGTTTTAAAATGCATAGGTGTTCCAAGTGGCATGGATGGAAAAAAAATGTACAGATGACCTTATAGTGATACATTTGAATCGTTCGGGTCTGGAGATGCTCACTGAAGTCATCATAATACTTTGCTATTTAGGATGCTGTGTATGTGCTGAACTGTGTATAAGATGGCAATTTGGGACATGCTGAAGTGTGAGATTAGATAAGATTGTGTGTTTCTTTCCCCTGTGCTATCCCACTGAAATTCATCTGGCCTCATCACATTTCATATAAGTTTACTTTAAAAAAGAACAGGGGGAAGAAAAAAATAAACAAACAGCAAAGCTGACCTGTACAATCTTTGCTGGAGATGTTTCAGTGGACTCCACAATATCTGTCCTTTCACTTTCCCCTTAGTACAGGGTTGTGTATGTTAAAACTTCCTGTACAGTTCATGAAGTCTTACTGTAGCTACCTCACTACCAGGCAAGCAGAAACCATTTTTTGACCGCTGCTTCTTTTTTTTTTGGTGGTGGTGGTCAGTCCCTTTGGGACTTTGTTAAAACAGTGCACACTCTGCTTGACACATCTCATCTACTGTCTCATAGCACTTCAGGAGTCTTTTCCACTGCCATTTTAATTTAAGGGGCATGAGTAGCATTCAACCTTATAGATCCTTTTGTGGGCAATGAAATGTTGCTTTGATCCAGCACAGACCGCTCAAACAGGACAGACATTAGTTTTGTGGCTGACAGCTTTTAATCCATAACAATATTCTCTCCTGCATGTGGTGAACCACCTTTCTGTTTGCCAGTGAAGGTTGGCCATGGATAATATCTAATATCTGTCAATTTCTTGGCAACACTTGGTTCTGGCCTTTCTTACTCACGGTCTCTCAGTATCTCTGTCGATACTGCCCTACTGTATTCATATTTGTCTTATTCACATTGTGCTTTTTCAATCATTTCTGAATGTATTCTTTGTGTAAACACCTTGTCGAGTATACAGTCTGGGCTAGAAGGAATCAACCCCAGTTCATGCTTCTTGTATCGCTTTGTGTTTTTATGACCATTGGTGGAGCTGTTGAGCGTGGTTCCAAAAAAAAAGAATATAAATAAAAATATCCTTTAAGAAAAAATGCAGAATACTCTGTTGTGGATGTCAAAACACGGACCATTAAAATGATTTCTATCTTTAAAAGCGAGGGAAAGGGCTGAGCCCGGTTAGTCCATTAATGCCAGCTGCCCCTGCTGTTTGCTTCTGTGAAGCATTAGAAATTCTGCAGCGGTCTAAATGGAACAATGCATTCAGAAAGGAAAAATAGCTTCACCATCCATTATGGAAATGATTTTTGCTAATTATAAGGTCGTTAATTTTCCTGGGTACTGTTAATAATAAGTATAATAAAATCGCCACACTGGCAGCAGAGAAGCAGCAATATTGCACTCTCAGTATAGGTTACAGAGCATGTGAGGACTGTCAAAATCTCTAGCGAAGGATTTAAAGTTGCACAACTAAAAGACGAAACTACTTTCCTGCTAAACTGCTGTCAATATTAGCTGACCAACTATCCAGAATCAGATTTTCACTACATTCATCTCCCAGCTTGTGTACTATTATATCTGTAAACAAGCGGTTGCTTCCAAGTCTTTTGATATGAACGCATGATGCCACACACTCATGCCATATTGTAAAATGTGTTGTTAATTGTAATTAGTGACATGTATAATGTTCCAGGTATATGAATATATTCCTTATTTCCTTTTTTTTTTTTACTGTGAAGTTAAGGCATTCACTTTTTTTTTTATTCAGTTCGGAGAATAGGACCCAAATATGCAGAGCTTCATCATTAGTAATCAGCCGTTAGAGGTCAAGTTTGTGAAGCATAAGTAATTTATGGAATAGATTTTACATAAATTAACTTGTGAAGTCATGTTTCATTGCAGTCATTGTTCAACTTCAGCAGTGAGATAATTTAGATTTAATTACACCCCAGGGCTTTTCCTGTTCAGAGCACTAGCGCTTAAACTTCACCCCTATCTTATATTATTACTCAATCAATGTTAAATTGATATTAATGTTGGTGATTTCGGGGCTACAATTAATGCATTGTAAGATTTCCTGGCTTTGACATACTAACAGGAATTTTTTTTCCCCCTCTCTGCCCGCCATGGCATGACGGCCACAGACTGTTTTTCAACACCAGTCAAGTTGTTTGTCCCTCCGACACGACTAAAAGATAGTGCTGTAGATTTCTCATACCTGATGCAAAGCTCCGACAATTTTCCGGCTCTCTTGATAGATCACATTGGAGCTCCAGTGCGCGTTCATCTGTTTGAGTCGTACGGCAATGCGATTGTGCTCTCGCACCCAGAGTGTGTGAAGAGCAATCAGAGGCAGAATCTCGTTTACCCTGCTATCTCCAGCCAGAAAACACTCCAGGCGGTTTCTCAGGTCTGTGCCTGGCTCTTGGAAGCATGGAGACGTGGGGTTATTGACAAACGGCAGGAAAGCATGACCTGTAGCATCGGTGTGTTCACTGTTAACTGCAAGTAAGCCCTCAGAGCTCGAGAAGTTCCTTGAGCATTTTCTGTAATTCGACAGAGTGTCCGTAGACAGTAGACGCGTCGAGGAAGGAAGTGATTGAATTCATCTGCTGTCTTTGCAGCATCTGTTGTGGGAGCAGAGTATGTGTCGGGCCATTTAGGCACGCTGGTGCGGAGCGGAAAAATGGGAGACAGCTCTTACTTCCGAACAGTTTATCATGCAGAGGAATCTGTGACAGACACACACACATAAATACAAGGACACCGAGAATATATAATGTTTGGAGACCTTCTAAGAGTCTAATTTTCTTGGCGCTAAACAGCCGTCTGTCCTAGTCCCTTCAGCCGTGTAACACTCCCTTGTCTAATTCTCCATCATCTTTCGGAGTGATGGGGTTAAATTGCCATTATAAATATCCTTTATATGATATCTGCACTTGTTAAATGACGTGGGATTGTGCTCCTAAGCATGCCGTTTTAATATTTTTAATTTGAAATTTAAATTAAAAACAAAAAACAAAAGTACATCCAAAGGTTATAATAAGATGTGGGTGTACTATAGCTTGACCAGAAATAAAGAAATGTAATGAGCACCATACAGCAGTGTTATTAACTCCAATTTAGAGTCCTGTAGAACTTTGTGTTGACAGTATCCACTCCTGAAATGCAGTTTTCACTAAATCTCTTGCTCTCTTTTGTGTGTGTGTGTGTGTGTGTGTATTCTTCTAAAACGTTAAATCCTCAGCGCTGGGGATTCTGCAAATGAGCTCCCAACTCCGAGCTAAGTGAGCATAACTCCATCCTAGAGTTTCAGGGCAACACTTCTGACAGAGGGTCATTTCCAGTCAGAGATTACTGGCCAGTCACATTCGTTTCATTTTTTGCTCTATAGTTTGTTTGCTGTGAAGTCGTTCTCTGGAACACTTCACAGTTTGCGCATTCTTAAAATAGCCCTGCTGCTCAAGGGCAGTTTTGGTGCTGTAGGCTAGCGCACTGAAGATGTGCATGGGTTTGATCTCGGACAGCGTGCTCAGAGCAGAGCGAGATACATCTACAAGTGATGTACATCCAGTTTTATTTGCATTCGGCACAGCGGCATCTATTTATTTATTTTTTAAAATTGATTGGCGTAGATAGATTATTTGTTTTGCGCCGTGCCGCGGGTTTACAAATTGGATTTCCCGCAGTATTTGGATGGCGGTTGCCGGGGACCAGCAGGAGACCTACATCCCACCGTGCCCTTCACGACCATATGTATTAGCAAATGCGTCTATTTATTTATTTATTTATTTGCTTCTTATTGATCACTTATCCTGTTGCATATTACAAAATTGCTATTTTAAAGGCTGGCGTGTGCTCAAGGTCAGCATGAATGCAAATAAACTCCACTGTTTGGGTGTATCTTTAGCGCTCGCTTTCCTGCCTCTGGCTGGGGACACTGAGATTAGTTACAAATAAAACTGCTCTGTAATTTCCCCTCTCTATTTTTATGAGCGGCCGCTGCCCTAAAGGAGTCTGAAACGTATCCCCGTCTAAAAAGAGTCAACCCGGCAGCTTGCAATTTCCACCATTGTTTGTGGTTCCACAGAGATAAAAAAGCAATCAATGAGATATAGGCATTTTAATTTGAGGCTCCTTTCACAGATGCTGATTCTGGTCTAACTAATCTCAAACCCACATTTCAAATGACCTTCCCTGAATTGTGGCATATGCGCTCACACCTTACAGTAGGAGGTTGTCAATAAACAGCATTCGACATTTTGCAACACTGAAATGACAAGGCACATGTTTCAAATGTATAGTGATTACACATAGAGTATAGTGTTTTTAATCTTAATATAGTCTAATATTATTTTGGGCTCTATGTTGGAACCGTTTTTTATTTCTAACTTATTTTATAGTCATTATTGTACTTTAAGAACCATTGCTCCAAAATATATCGAATGGCACTTTTTTTTTTTCTTATACTAACAAGACCTCTTTTTTTGTTCCCTTTTTTTTCCCCTCTCAACCACCTTGATGGCATGTTTTTTTTTGCTCGTCTGATTGCTGACATTTGTGTGTGCATGTTACCTGAATCGGAAAGCAAGGATTGGAATTTCCACACATGTGTAAGCAGTCGAGTCCCTCCAAAAAGGCAGCTTTGCTTGTGCTTTGAGGAGTGAAGGAGATGTCATGGTCTATATACTGACCCCAGTCCACCAGCATCTGGGAATATGCCTCATCTTCTAAGCGGTACTGGCTGGAGATTTGCATAATTTTGTTGCTGACTTCTCGAACCTTAAAATATGATTGATGTGATGTATAAATTAGACAAGACTAATGTGATTAATGGCTTCAGATCCTAGAGCAAAAAAATAAAAATAAAAAGCTGCTATGTGTTGTTTTTCTAGCCTTCAGCTGTCAACCCTCAGCCCAGATCTAAATAAATAATTCTCCCCGTCTCATACATTTTAATATGTACACTAAGTCTTCCATTAAGTTACGAGAGGACCAAGAAAATCCAGTGATTTTCCTTTTCCTTTTTTTTTTTTCGGGGGGCCGAAACACTTCAAATGTATGACTGTGAGGAAGATTGAATCTCGTGTAATCCTAAATGTCTTCTATATTCTGTAGGAGTGAGGCAAAAAAACACCAAAATTTTGGAAAATAAACAACATACAGTACTGTGCAAAAGTTTTAGGTAGGTGTGAAAAAATGCTGTAAACAAAGAATGCTTTCAAAAATGGAAGTGTTAATTATTTACTTTCATCAATGAACAAAATGCACTGAATGAAGAAAAGAGAAATTGAAATTAAATCAATATTTGGTGTGAACAAACTTTGCCTTCAAAACAGAGTAAATTCTAGGTACACTTAAAAACTGAAACTTTGTAGGCTTCTGTTCCAACTTTGGAGAAGAATTCTTCTGGAAATCTGACCTTTATGATGATTATTTCTCGTTCATTTATATTTTTTTGATGTGTCTCCACTCCGAATATCACTTCTTCAAAAGGTACTCACACAAATGTGTTTCGATTTTTTCCTTCAAAAACTTTGCTTCTTGTAAATTGACAAAAATGAACAATCATTAATTATACTTCTGAAAGCATTCTTTGTTTACAGCTCTTTTCAATTCTTCTTGTTTCTTGCAGGTACACTTGCAGTACACTTGTTTGGCTAGTTCACACACTTGTATGGTTGTTCACAGGAACTCGGCTGGTAGGTTGTTCCATTTTTTCTGTTCCGTTCATCTTCAGGAACTCTTCCATGATTTCACCCCTCAGGGCTCTGTATTTTGAATGTATTACATGATTTCATCTTCAAACGTTCACACCTTTTTTGATATTATGTGTCTGACATGTCTATCTCTCCGACATCCTCCGTCCACGTAGATCTCATCTTCTTCGGATTTATGCCTTCTTCACATCCACCTCTTGTCTCTGCAATTCATTCCTTTCTAGAAAAAAGAGAAATAGGAATTAAATCAATATTTGGTGTGAACAAACTTTGCCTTCAAAACAGCAGCAATTCTTCTAGGTACACTTGAACACAGTTTTTGGAGGAACTCGGCTGGTAGGTTGTTCCATCTGGAGAAGTAAACGCAGATATTATGTGGATGTAGACGTTCTCACATCCTTCTGTCTCTTCATTGACTCCCACACACACTCCATGATGTTGAGATCAGGGCTCTGTGGGGGTCGTGCCATCACTTCCACTACTTATACTTCTTCAAAAGGTACTCACACCAAATATTGATTTGATTTCGATTTTTCTTTCGCGCACTCACATTGCATTTTGTAAATTGACAAAAATGAACAATCATTATATCTCTGAAAGCATTCTTTGTTTATAGCATTTTGTCCACACCTGCCTAAAACTCTTGCACGGTACTGTACATCAGGCTCAAATGAGAAATACTCCTGCTTTGTATGTGATCAATGTTTTGAAGCGCATAACAGGAGATAAGTGAATTCCATTACAGCAGATATCAAGAAATCCTAGTACCCGCTCAACTGGAATGTGTTGATTCGATTCTTATTATGGTTCATATAAATATATAATTCCTCAGTATCACATTTAAAAAATCCAGCATTTTTTTTTCTTCACTTCCTGAATCATCCATTTCAGAGAGAGTCCAGATTTATCTATTATAATCATAACCTACACAGTTTATCTCACAAACCCACGTATAGAGCAAGTTCCTGGCAATCACCCGAGGGAGCGAGTTCTGTGCCGATCTGGTTCTGAATATTTCTGTTTCATTTTAGTTTTGATCACCTTGTCTAAGACATGTCTAATAAACATCCGTGAAGACATGAGAATGTATTTTGACTACCTAATATGTCTGAAAATGTAATAAAATGGGCCCTGTGGGATCGTGTTTTTTTGGGATATATTAAATTTTCATTTGCAGGGTTTTCCTCAGGGGGACACATTATACAAAATTGATGGCAGACGCCATGTGCTAAACGTGATAGAACAGCTGTGGTAGAAACTTTAAGGATAAAGTGTCAGAAAGCCCACAGAAGAATGAAATGCAGGAGTTTGCAAATGGGGAAATAATGAGGCTTGGCAATCACATCGTGTTGAAATTTGTTTGTGATATTTTTTAAATACGTGAATACTCTTGAATAACAATGCACTCGTTTTCTATTGAGCTTAAGCGAGCGCGAGTGTGTCTAGCTTACAGGGGGAAGATGGAAGCCGCTGTACTGGTGCCCAAAGTTCCAGCCTTTCGGTTGGCTTTCTCCGTCCTCGTACTCTGCTGGGAGCCATCTGGCCAAAACCGTGTTGGCCGCTCCCCAAAGAGGTTTATTTCTGTACAACATAGTGCATTTGTATGTTACACTAGAAATGTTTCATGCCATTTCATGCATAACATAGTTTCGAGGACAAACAAAAGCATTTGCATATATGTGCTGCAAAGAGAGACACCATCAGGCATATAATATTTTAAAAAGGAGTGGCATAAAACATACACACTTCCATTCATATATACATGATGCCTTTTGAAGTATTTTTGTAAAAACAATTCAATATTTACGTGTAGAAGTCCACTTCCATTTCTAGCACGGGGATGAATAATTATTCTATTTGTACGCCTAATTTTCAGCTTGTATAGAAATAGCAATTACAATCATACACACAAGTATGTGATTACAGCTGGACCACAGTGCGCTCTCAGAAATAATTTCAGTCAAACGAAGAAAAAGGGAAAGGGACACATTCTCTCTAATAAACCTCCATTGGAAATAACGATCCATAATGAAAGGAAAAATGTGTTGCGTATTATGGAGAATCCCAGCCTGACCTCTGTAATGCCACACACCAAAGACGCAGCATTAAATACTGATTTCCTGCGTTTCTCTGTAAGATGGACGCATCCGATGCAGAAATAGGCGATTCTTACGCTGCTTAGTGTTTTTCTATAGCTGCTCTCACATTCACGCTGCAAATAGAATACCCTCTATCTGCTCCGCAAGCCCTGACCTATCCTATCTGTCATGGCTCATCTTATCAACTTGGCCTTGTTGCTTCAGCGAAATGCCAGGCCGCGGTTAGCACGAGAGCAAGCGCAGGGCTGATTAATATGGTTTCGAAACAACCTGAGAGACCAGCATTGTGAAGTGTGTTATGGATGAATTATTAAGAGAGTAGAGCCAGCTACCTGTTATTGCACACGCCAGAGATGGTGCGGTATTTCTCCGAATCACCTCCTGTGGGAACAGTCGGCCGGCTGTAGGGGTGGAGGACATCCGGACAGATTTGCTATTAGTTCCACTTCCTCCAGGGAAAGAAGTCCTAAAAATATCGAGTTAATTAATCAACTCGTTTAAATTGAATTTTTTTTTTTTCTTTTAAGTAACATGCATTAGTCGGATCAGTAATTAAAGCTACACGCTAAGAAGTAAGTGCCCACCATAAATTTGACACTTTCTCTTGTGTTAAATCATGCTACTACAACAAATATGTTATGTTGCACTTATACGCAACATCTCTGACAAATAGGTTTGGCTATAATTCAAATAAAGATATGCACTTGTTTTAATGCTCCATCATTTCTACAGTAACAGCTTGTTGACGGGGGTTTGTATGCCAGGCATGGCACATAATAGTAGCAAAATAAGAAATATGTGTTTAGAAAAGCCAATATTATTTATCGGTTCGATCGAGCTTTCAATTAAGAACCGCTGGTGTCAAAAGTATTCACATTCATTACAAAAGAAAGAGTGAAGTGTTTAAAAAGACGTCTGTAGACGGTGAAGTATCAACTCAAGTTTTACTCCAATTAAAGTGTAAATGCTCTGGTTTCAAAACTATTTCAAGTATAAAAGTAAAAATAATGTAAGGAAAAAATGGCATTAAGGACAAAAAAAATCACTTTTAGGAAATAATCTGTGTGTTGTGTGCAGGTGCGATGGATCGTGAAACCAATAGTGAGTCGGAATAGTATGTTTATATCTCTTCCAACCGCAATCACATTCACTCTATCTAGATGGCTTGATTTATCTGTGTGTGTGTGTGTGTGTGTGTATATTTTTATTTATTTATTAATATAACAAGCCAGAATGAAATAACAAGGCTATTTCTAACATGTAAGTAGTATAAAGTCCAGATAATTGCCTGGAAAATGTAAGGAGTAGAAGTAAATACTTGTTTGAAAAATCATTAACCCAGTAAAATATAAATACCCATAATTTCTATTTAAGTAAGGTAATGAAATATTTGTACTTTGTTAACTGACAAACGGAATTCGGTTCATATTGGATTAATTATAGCGATTATAATGATTTACTATAATCTCAATTATTATAAAAATACTTTTTAAAATGATATCTATTTTTTAAATTGAATACAAATGTGTTTTCAGAAATAAGACCATATGCTACAGATCAGTAATACTCAAGCAAAAAACATTAATAAGTATTTCATAATAGTTGAGTTTGTAGTTATGTTGTCTACAACATAAACACATCCTGGAACATATTTCTAATATTCTTCACACCAAATCTTACCTGAAACAGATACAGATCTTTTCTGCTTCCTACTTTCCTTTTTCTTCAAAAGTAACAGAGTGGTTTGAAAGACCTCTGCTGCATTTAATATCTCGTAACTTGCTCCTGCTTGCCTGGAGAGAGCAAACATCTGCATGTATTGTGGCTCAGATCGATTTCTGCTGTTCAGGAAAGAATATATATATATATTATATATATATATATATATATATATATATATATTTATTTATTTATTTATTATTTCATTTCTTTTTCATTTCGTTCAAGAGAAATCATAATTAAGAATTTCCTCAAAATGCAGTCTCTTGTTTACCCTTTTGCTGTCTGTTGTAAAGCACTGCTGACCATCTGAAAACTCTCTTGTAGTAGTAGCAAAGTTTTAGACTTGTGTGGTTTTCCTGAGAAATAATTCAAAGACTGAATAATATCCAGTATATATATATATATATATATGTGTGTGTGTGTGTGTGTGTGTCTGTGTGTGTGTGTGTTTATATATACTCTTTCGTGTACTTCTTTTATATCATCATTTAAAGTAAATCTCTCATTGAATCTAAATGTGCAAAAGGCCAAATGATCTATAATACATCAGGTGGGAGATGAATACTGAGTTCAGCTCATGCAGGCTACAAAGAATTTGATTTAAAACTTCTCTGTACCCCATGCAGTTATTTATGATGCTGCCTCTGCACTCAGCTATTACCTGCGGTATTAATGTGTAAAATAAACAGGGATGTATAATAAACATAAATTAGATATATACTAGTTGAATAAAGCATGACCTACGTTCCGATAAAGTTACATCTGCAGATACGTAGGAAAGCAAAATGCAGAAAAGTTGCAGCCTTGATGTAAATGTCAGCATCGGTAGAGAGCTAAAACAAAGTAAATGAATGACTTATTTAATTAATGAATTTAAAAACAAAAACAAACAAAAAAAAAATATATATATATAGATATATATATATATATATATATATATATATATATATATATATATACATACATACATACATACCTACATATACATACTCATACTCATAATTTTGTAATGTATGCATATAAATAGAGTTATACTATTGTTACACAAGTCATAAACTTTAAGCATCATGGAAAATCTAACAGCATATATTTTACTATACCAACCTTATTATGAACAAACTAAAATTAGTGTTATAAGAACATAAAACATTAAAATAAATCTTCTTACTGCATGTCTCTTGGTGTGATCGTCTGCTCTCTGTAGGTACTCGCTCATCTCTCTGTTGTAGAGTTTTGTCCTCCTGAGAGAACATAGTCATACCCTGCTGACTCCACACAAAAGCAACTTGATTTAGTAGTCATTTCAGCTCCTTTTCAAGTGTACGGCTTACGTAGGTAGGCGCATTTACAAGTATACACACTCCACTGCTATGTGCGTCACATCTGTCACTGGTTAAATGATGTACGGAAAAGTAACTTATTCTTTATCTGGAAAGATGAGAGTTGATGCTTTTCAGATTAAAAGGAATTTACCTCTATGAGAACAAAAATGAGTGTTAAAAACCTAATTATTAGTTATACAAATAAAAGAAATAGGATAAATTTAGATTAGCGAAGAAAACCGACTAGATAAATATCGCCATGGTTAATTAGTTAGTCTAATTTTAAAAGTTTATATTGATATTAATATAATATCAATGAAAATGAGCTCAACGGTCTATCAAGACTTTGCTTTCAACAGCATATTGAAGGAGTAATGATTTTATTGTATTTTACATTAATGAACTTGATTGGATTCTTAAATATGTCTGTGTGTGTGTCTGTGTATGCATATATATATATATATATATATATATATATATATATATATATATATATATATATATATATATATATATATTGTTGGTATATATATATATTCTAAAAATTGTTGGTACTTAAATAAAAATGAAAGTCTATAAATGAAAAAAGTATATAACCATGCTTCAAATAAATAATAAACTCTAAACAGTAAAAAATGAATGAGATCAGAAGACTTTGGCTTGTAATGGGTTTTTTAAAGGTATTTTTCACATCTGCATAAAACTAAGAGACAGTACAGTTGCAATAATATTCAGAAGTTTAAGATCCATGGGAAGACTTATAAAGCAAATCTATCTAAGACTTTGACAAAACTTCTTTTTTTTCTTTTTTGTTTACATCCCTTTTTATGCTGTTTTAAAGGTTTTTAAAGGAACTGTGATTAAAATCACAAGACTCCAAGGCATTATGAGAAATGTTACTGGCACTCTGCACCGGCAGGAGGCTCCAAGACTATCAGCCACTACTATCACGTCTACTTTAACTTCACAAAGCTTGCGTCATATGACATGTCCATGCCTGAAGAGGTGCAGGACTCGTTGAAGCCTGAGCAGTTTGATTGCAGTGAGTGGCCAACCTCCCTGGACTGGTTGACCATCATTGACCATGTTACATTTGAGTTAACAGTGGATTGTAAGCTCTTCAGTCAGAAGTGTTTCCTGTGTGAAGGTGTGTGCATAATTTAACAGTAAGGGACTTGTGTTGGAGTTCTCCACCTAGCATGGTCTTGTCATCTCTTTTGAGGTAAAAAATGCAAATGGAAAAAAAATGGGGTTTTTGTTTTTAACCGAGCTCATTTAAAGCTTCTTCTGTTCGCAAAAATGTCACTTTCATGTGACTCTTCCTTCTGCCCAGTAGTGTGCAGGAGTTCCTTGAATGCAACTGAAGTACTGATGCTTTAGTATTCAATACTCTGTGAAGAATCTGCTTTCCACTAAAGCACTTCAGACGATCCTTTTATTCCCAGCATGCAATGCCAACTTAAATCTAAGAAACAGAATCAATTAAACAGAATTTCTTTTCTTTTTTTTTAATGGTGTGCATTATTTCTCCGAAATTCAGAATCAGTTCAAGAGGCAATTCAGTGGCAGAACAATTAATGTAGCCTCGTTTTAATTTAACGTTGCATGGGACATTACTGTTTATCGTCAGTAATTGCCCTAATTATCAGCATAGCAATGAACAATGAGCAGAGACAGTACAAAGAGACCTGTCAGTTTTAAACATCTAAAAGTTTTATCAGTACTCTGGACACAAAAGAGATCCGGGCACAAAAGAGATCATACACCTTTTTTGTCAACAGTTAATTAACTGCTCCTTTATTTGGAAAGGTACTGAATAACACCATACAGAACAATGTGGCAAATTATGGGCCTTCAATTTGATCATAGATTAGAAAGAGAAAGAAACGTTTGTATGAAGGTAGTTGGCGACCTCACGAGATCTAATTTCTATTTTTAATCAAACGCCTATACTACAAATCTGCGAAATGTGTTCTCATTAAGGAATTTTAGACCGAAAAGGTGAAAATAATGGACACTTCAATACAAAATTACGCGACTTTCAATTCATGCTAAAAGTTGAGAAAAGTTGAGGCTTTGTTGCAGTTACTGTGCAGCAGTTTTATTTTCAAAAAACAAAAGAAACAAAAAAAAAAAGATCAAAGTATAATAATGACGATTGCAATCATGACAAAAATAGAGAGATTTTAACAGTGGAATCTGTACACTGATTTAGGGAGATTTACCGGTCAATCCTTTAGATAAAAACACAAGGACCGAAGTTTACAATATTACAGTATTAACTTCTTCCGAGGTTCACCCGTAATGGTCTGTAAAAGTGTTGAATGCAATGCATGCATATCCAAACCCATAATGCCATGTAGTACATGTCGACGTTTGCTTTGCTACATGAAATCAACGTGAATTCATTGTTTCAGCAGACCAGTGGAGATAGGATCATCAAGTACCAAACCATTAATCGGTGCATGTCAAAATATCATCTAATCCAAAAGTTCTTTTTCTTTTCGTATTTGCGTTTAGAAGAGTCATACAAAAATACCAAGAACTAGATATATTCATAGATATATTGTGCATAAAATAGTAGATGAGACCACGGACGGGATGTTCCTTACAACATTTGCGTTACTAGCTGTTGTACATGTACTTTCGCGTGATGCTTTGACTGTTGACAAAGAGTGGGTCCACGGAGGCCACCTTGGCAGCGATGAAGGAGTGGATGCAGTGAAGAACAGCTGTCAGGTTAGCAAACTCCAGCTCCTGATCGGAAGAAAGAAAGGAAGAAAATATAATTTGAGAGATTGAATCAAGAATTATCGGCTATAATGTAAAAAGGCCATGTAAACACGTTGCAGCAAATATTTTAATTTTTCCACAATATACCCATGTATATGTGTGCAAAATGTCTATTTTAGCAAGGATTCTTTTTACAAATAAAAATTTTAAAAACATTCTGCAACACTGGATAGACAAAAAAGGATTTTTAAAAACATTTAAAAAATTATTTATTTTTTATTGTTAGCTCAAAATGGAGAAAGGATGAGCAAACGTCTTGACATCAAAATAAGATATTCACCAGAGAAACTGAGAATTTCTTAATTGTTTTTATTGTTACTTCAATTGAATGCACCTCAAGTTTAAACTCGGATGCTGTAAAGCCGTATGTTTTGTCATTTATTGCTCATGCGCGGCAAAAATGGAACTGTAACTAGTGCTCGATCTCTTAAGACACTGGTGATATGCTTCATCAGCAGGTTATGATCATAAATACCGTGTCTCAGCCACAGGTTTAGTGTTGCTCGGCTGTAAATGCTGGCTTTGGCCCATACATGATAGGCTTGTCCAACATTGATTTTTCCCCGCTCGCACGTTACCATAAAGAACACAATAAACTATTTAATAGTCTAGAACAAATTGTCTAGAACTAAATGACAGGGAAACGAGTATTTCCACAATTCTCTTGTGAGGCTGTAATAATATCAGCGGTGCGGTCAGGAGCTGTTTGCGAGTATTGTGCTGTAATGTGCACGTGGCAAAATCTATTCTTTTCTATTGCACAATAAAGAATAACAATTAGCATTAGCGTTACGTATTCTCGTTAGCAACGAGTCACATGCTTTTGTTTGTTTTTTTTATTTGGATGCTGTAGGTTAGTTCCGTGTGGCACAGATTGCATCACTGCCTCGCAAACACATGACTTACCTTCATTTCTATCTGTTGGTTTTCGGAATTTTTAAATAGAAGCTTTACTCTCGTCTTTCCATCGTCTGAGGAACCCTTCAGTTGGGAAAATTTATATCTCCAAATGACTTTCTGTGAATGACAAGAACAGCGTAAATAAAAAAAATAAAAAAAACGTTTGGCAAATGTCTTGAAATTAATTTGTGTGCAGGATCTTGAAATGCGGTTGTATTACGGAGACTGCTAAACTAGACCGCAAAAGCCCAGTTCCTACCCCGGTCCCACCAATCTGTCTATGACCGTGCGGGATTGTACAGTGTATTTAGTGCAAAAAAAAAAAAAAAAGTGGAAGCCCATTAACAGCTGAAAAGGATAAAGGTGATGTTTGTTTACTCTTCAGGCAGTAATATGTCGATGTCGTATGCAAAACAAATATGTACTTGTGCTTGCGTCAGCTGCCACTAGATACTTTAATGTATTCCCATTTTTCACTCCACGTCCTTGTTTTATTATTCAAAATGGATTGTATTAATTGCCTGGCGAATATAGAGGGTCTTTGCAAAATGGACTGATGTAGCAGCCCATGAGCATAGAGCTCTTCTAAGTCCTAAACAAAGATGGACAGCTGGAGTTTGTAGTGAAAGCAGCTCATTAAGGGCTGCTGAAAAGCCCGATCGGGCCTCGTTTGCATATTCGTCATCGCCAGTCATTGTGGCCGCCTCATAGAGCAAAACCAATCAGCTAACATGCGCTCCCCTCCTATGCAAATTAGTTTCAAAACCATTAACAATGCAGGCCCGATTTAGAACAGCCTGTCAGCCTTGTATGAGGCAATAATATTCATACTGTTTCTATACATCCAAGCTTATAATAATCCAGATCTAATAATGAGTCTTTTCATTCAAACGTGTTTTGATGATAAGGGGAAAAGTTGCCCGGAAAACGTCTTTTAATTAGATGTTACTCCCTGATGGATGTGGAGGCTTTGAAGGCTCTTCCTTTTGGGCCAAATTTAGCACACGTTAACCCCTGCAGTCGCACACGGGCCCGTGTCACCCGGAGTAAAGATGGAGTCAAGACTAGCATATTTTTAGTCTTTATTACCTTTGAAATGCTCTCGGAGCAGGAGAAGCCAGATTCAAAGTCGACTGTAAAGCACAGTATTTTCCCTTGGCTACTGCACATGTAGGTTTTTGACTGTAAAAGTGAGAAAAAAAAAGAACAGTAGCCGTTAATATTAAGCACTGAAGATTTGAAACACTGCATATCAGAAAGGCACTTCAGTCACTGGGTCATTACCGCCTGCCCATATTCTCTAAGTGTTTCATTGGTACTGATGTAAATAGGTGAATATTTGTCACTTTCTCCAGGAAGAGGACAGGTAGACTTTAGTCGCTATGGCAACAGCTGCCCAGCACTTGTCTCTTTAGCAGAGAGGGGAATGAGGAAAATCAACGGGGTTTGAAATCTAATGAATATATTATGAAGTCAACAGAGAATGATTTAGTTATTGTTCTTAGCGAACAATTTAGTTACAATCTATCTTAGAGGACACTCAGCCAAGAAGGCGTCGTCTTATATGAGACTTTCCTCTCGCGTTCCTTCGATCGACGCGCTAACGGCAAAAACGTTACTGAATATAGGTGGGGAAAAAAATCGTGAATTTTATTATTTATTTATTTTTGTTGTTGACTAGTAACATCTCACTCCATAATTACTGTAGTCAGGGAAATGGACAGTTTTTGTTTCGCCCCAAAACGATTAATATGCATCGTGCTTGGATTTCATAAGCACGTTTTATTGCCTCTAGCCGTGTTGCTTCAGTTGTAAATAAACATCACATCCTTCAACGAGGGGAAACATTTGTATGCATGAAATCTGTGACTATGGGGTTTTAGTGGCCGGGTTAAATCCATTAGGTGTCAGCAGGGGAGATTTTTTATGCTCTCTCCGTGAGCTGGTCATCCGGTAACAGAAACAAATCTGTTCAATTTAAAGTCAAGCTTTTAAAATGTACAAGCCCGACGCTGCTTCGTTACACCGACTAACACAGAATGTGCGTGGCTTTATAACGCGTTCGCCGGCACTCTTGTCACTTTCCGTTTTAACATCATTAATAAAAACTAATAAAGCATATGCCACACTAGTCACTAGTCTATTAGACTTGCTGTTCTCTAAAAGCGTCTGTCCGCTACAGAAACCTTTTTTCGGCTCTCTGCTGCCGCGTATCCGACGCTCCGCACCCCTACGGTTTTATTCCGTTGCAAATGGAAAGCAATCATCTTGAATGTCAGAACACCCACATCTCCATCAGTACAGGCATGTTAGCATTGTGAAATCCAGCATCTTATTATGCATGCTGGATTTTCGGGGCACTTCATATCCATGTTTTCCTATGCGCCGGGATGGACTGCTAATGGCCTTGATCGATGTTTGCCCGTCAGCAAAAAAAAAAAAAAAAAAAACCCAGAAGCGCGCTTCATTCCCAGATGCCACTGCCATGCTTTACGAGGCAAGAGACATTCATCTGACAGGAAAAGCCTGATGTCGCCCTTGTGTGAGCATTGTGTGTGACATGCAAAGTGCAGACTATATTGAGCTAATTGGAGAGCTTCCTCCAGGAATTCAAAAAAAAAAAAAAAAACACATATTGAGGAGTGCTTTATGATTTACCCGTCAGCTTGACTGAGGCTTAGATTTGATCTGTATTAAAAAAAAAACCTGTCTTCCTAATGCCGAAGACTAAGAAGTCCCTGAACCTCATCTAACTGCAGCTAGTGAGAAAAACAACAACAACAAAACAAAAAGTGCACTGATGGACTTTTTGTGTAACGTGCTGACCTTAAAACCAGAGAGCGCGTCATGTCTGAAATGAGCTGGGTGAAAACACATGGATCTTTTATTTTCCTTCCTGCTCGTGTTTATTTCACACTGTACCTTTTTGTATGGCAGCCTAAGCCGCGTATACGTATGAACTGCCGAGCACTTATTACAGTCCACAGGAGGTTGGACTAATTGGCGGCGTAAGCGAGGATAAAGTACTAATTGAAATTCTCCATCACGTTCACTAGCCCCGCACACTAGCCGCCTCAAGTTTACAACAATAAGCCTGGGATTCGTTTTCCTTCTACTAATACTTTCATTTTGTGTAATGCACTGAGAAATCCACAAGCAAGCCTTCTCTCTCTCTCGCTCTCTCAAAAAGGAAATATCTATAATAAATACCTAGGGATAATCCTCACACTCGGCATGCTCACACTTGCAAAATAAACTCATCAAGTAGCTATGATGACTGTCGGAAACCAAAAAATGTGCTCTTTCAATCCGCCGTGTAATGAAGAAGAATGATATAATCAAGTCCAGCAAACATGCTTCTGACACAACGAAAGGCGGAGATTTACAAAAGCACGATGGTCACATGTCCTTAAACACATTTCTACCCAAATAGGGACACATGGCGTGCAGCCGGGTCGCTGAAATCTCCAGTTTTGCATACTGATAACAGGGATTTTGTTGGTTGGATTAAGGGCACCAAGTCTTTAATCTCAATTAATACAATCTGAAAAGAGCAGCTCCTTCCTCATTCAACTTTTAATACTAATGTGAACTTTTCAACTGCTTCTCTTTTGAGCTCGCCGCGCAATCTATTCACCATAGATTTTACAAGAGAACTGGGCGAGATCATGCTCCTGAACTCGCTGTGACTTTACCACTCGAAAAGCCCACAGAACATAATGTGATTATTATATCTGTCATGCGTCTTCACAAACCTCTAGTACTGTGTCTAGTACCAAGCTGGGGGGGAAAAAAACACACACACACGCACAGGAGGAAGGCAATCTCATGGGGTTTGTAAAAGCACATTGGTGCAGAGCCAACAGTGAGGAATATGCACGGGTTTACACATGCTGTATTTGTGTTTGTGCTGTATTATATAGATTTTAATCTTTTCTGACAGCTTCTTTCCTTTGTATTATTTATAAATGTCTCTAGTTAAGGGTACCAAGCATCACAGCCCTCAGGCTTGGAGCTGCCTTTTCTCAACCTCTATTTCTATTCCGAGAATAAGGAATATTATATCATGCACTGCTGGCCATTTTTTTTTTTTTTAAATCCTTGACCTGACATCTGAAGATGTACTTTAATAAGCGTGCCTGGATGAATCGGGATAAAAACAAACTATGATAATATGCAGCTTGGTGGACTAGTTTTAAATAAACCGCTTCGATTTGTGTTCGTATAACACGTTACGTTGTTAATAATTGTAAAAGTGCCATGCGCTGGTTTGCTAGACAGCTTAAGTGGCTTTCCTCTGAAGCCTGAGTAAAAAAAAAAGGGCCATTCATTATTGTCCACGTGAGCTATGTGATATCTCAATAAAAGACTATTAACACTAGAAATGCGCCCTATATTCTTTCCACGCAACCTTGAAGTTCCGTGCACTCTGTAATTCGTATCATGGGAAATGCCGTGATGTGAAATGACAATTACCCATTTACACAGTGAACAGTGATATTTTTTTACCATCGTCAATTAACTTTACATGTGCAGTCTACGCTTCAACGCAGGTCTTTGTTTAGGTCTAGGGTTTGACCTTCAGTGCCCTTCAAGAGCAGCGAATGGTTAAGGATTACATCCTACACCTCCTGAACTCGAGGCAGCTCACATTTTTACAAAAGTTGCCCTGCTGGATTTTGTCAGTAAACCGACGCCGCCGCCAGCCTTTGTGCAGCACAGGCAATTTAACGGCTCACTGAGGGTAAGTCTTACAAAACAGTTTCTTTAGTGAAATTTAATTAAAGCAATAATAATGTTCAAAAAGGAACAAATCACGAGGGGAAAGCAAGCTTGCCTCCAGTTCCAGACTTCTGTTCTGGACTGCCAGGATAATTAAAAGCAATGGTTCACTTGTAAATGGAAAAACTAACTGTATCATTTATTCTGAATGATTGTGTTGTGGTACTGGTTATACAAACGCTTTCATGTTATGAGTTTGTCGCACCTAAAATAGCATGACATACTATATATATTAAAAGGGGAAAAAAAAGATGTAATTATTGCTTTAATCAGCGAATTACAAGACCTTACTTACACAACTGACAAATATACACATATTCAAACATTTATCAAGTAAAAGGGCATTCTGTCTGCTTAATTCTGTCTTAAATGAAAACCGCACACATAGTAACATCAAAACACATGATTACCATTGGAATGGTTCATAGTTTACCAACTCTGTTTTTGTATATTTAGATCACATTTATTGAACACATACATACAGTTTATAATTAATTTGAATGAATCTGAACATAGAGGCAAGGTGGCTTAGTGGTTAGCACATTCGCTTCACACCTCCAGGGGTCACGGGTTCGACCTCTCGGCCATTCCCGTGTGTGTGTGGAGTTTGCATTTTCTCCCCTGTGCCCTCAGGGTTTTTTTTTCTCCGGGTTCTCCGGGTTTCTCCCGGTCCAAAAACATGCACGGTAGGTTGATTGGCACTTTGGGAAATTGTCCCTCATGTATGAATGTGTGTTAATGTTAATGTGTGTGCCCTGTGATGGGTTGGCATTCCATCCATGGTGTATCCTGCCTTAATGCCCATAGACGCCTGAGATCGGCACAGACTCCCCGTGACCCGAGGGAAGATCGGATATAGCGGTAGCAGATGAATGAATGAATGAATCTGAACATTGTGATTATAATTATCATTTCTAATGTGATACTTGAGATGACCTTTCGATCATCAATGTTCGCTGTGGAGTCACTATTTGTTAATGAATAACCTAAACATCAAAATGAATAAAATGTATGATGTTTTTTTTTTAAGAACAAGAATGTACATTTTGTGTGCTGATATATTTGTTGAAGCAGGAAAGAATATTTACAAATGTATTATTCCTCTATGTGATGCTGTATCACTGGGTAATTTTTGCGGTATTCATTGAATAAATAAATGATCCGAACTAAATGCAAAAATTCCAGCACTGTCCAAAATACTCAAATTTGTCCAATGTCCAAAATGTCCACAGTCCAAAATACTCAAATTCAGTATTATTTACTGCCCATGTAGGCGGCTACACTCTTTTTATAACCGAAGCATGCCTTTCCTTTTTGTTCAAGGTCTATTTAATAGCACCAGTTCTCTGTTTATTTCAGACATTTTACACTAAATTCCCCCTAGCATTTGTACAAAATACATATCATTAAACATCAGCGTGAGATTTTTTTTCTTTTTTGCACACTCACCCCTGTTCTTTGCACCTCCATGAAGACTGCTCTCTGGAAGGCTTTTTCCCAGAGTCCCAGCTCTGTACCCAGCTCGACACTGAAGCAGTAGCTCTGCCCGTGACCCACCAGCACACTAAAGCTGAACCCCTCGCTGTCCCGCAGCTCACAGTCCTGCTGCAGGCCCACGCACAGCTTCGGTTGAATCCAGCAGTCCTCAGCTATCCACAGCTATCCAGAGAAACAAGGGCCAACTCATTATACGCTGCGTGATCATTTATCGCGACCCTGTTGCTCACGAACCGAACGGCTATTAGCACATAGCGCTTCTGGCATGAAATTCTAATAATAAACATAGTACCTTACCTTATGAACTTTAAAGAGAACCTCACAGAGGTTAAATGTGGCCTCAGCTTGAGCCCATTCTGACACACCAGCCTGCGGAATAAAAACAAAAAAACAAAAAACGCAACATTGCACCGAGTGTCCGTATCCAAAATTCACAGTACAGTGAAATAAAATGCTACACTGTGGTGCTTAGCAGGTTCAGTTTTTAGACCTTTTTGATATTCTGTGCAACTGCAGCTCAGAAAATCCTCACTGCAAATTTGCATTTTGGTTCAATATCTTTCTCCATGACCCACAGAGCTGAAACAGTTACATAACACTGACACAGATGTAGTGATTTATCATTAACAAATGCTTCATTATTACTGTAGAATCCAGACGCGTCCAGATGTTTTTTTCATCTTGCGCCATTGTTAATAACGCAATCGAAACTGTAATTATTCGATAAACCGGCTATTTGGTTCCCTGTGAGATTCCGAAACACAAAAGCATCGCGAGGGTGCATTTCAGTGGACGGAACAAAATGATCAAATATTTGGCACAAATAACTTGTGTCCTATTATGAGTGGTGGTAATAGCTTTTCTTCTGTACAACCCATTAAAACTAATGGACTCATAATATATGACTATGAAGGATGCGCTGACATACGCAAAGGACCAGAGCTGCTGAAAAGATGTTTATAGAAGGAACGGAGCCAAACAAATGATTGACTGCCCCATCCCTTTGGCTTAAAAAAAAAATGTCCTTGGGCGGGGCTGAACGATTCATGATTTATAATTGGTGCAGAGATCGTTTGCGCTTTTACTTCACAGAGCCTTGGACGTACAGGAGGGCCCCTGAGAATGTAGAGAAAGGAGCCTTTCAATGCCAGGAACTTGTAGCTTTGAACCTGGTTGGCATCACTCCTGTGAAGATGCTCACACACCCAACCCATATGGATGATCTGTGCAGAGAAACGTACGGAGGTTAAAAATCAATCGCCACAAACAGCAGAGAAACTTTTGCACATTGAGCACTGCAGGCACACCAGCAGCTTTTGCTTTTTGTCAGCAACTGAAAAATACTAAAATGTTCACAGATAGCTGTACCAAAACTGAAACACATATTTATAAATAAACAGAATGGAAAAATGTTAATTAAAACATATGAATGGCAGATTGCAATACATTTTTTTGTGATTTCAATAAGCATACTTTCCAATTTGATCAAAGCTATTAACAGAGACAAATCATGCATTAAGAATAAAACTTCTATGCAGCAAAATCCTTCAGAATAACAGCACACATTACTGTTCTAAAATCATAGGTGTTTTATGCTCGAAAGCACTTTTTTTTTATAAATGCTAGTAGTGAAAGATAAACAGTTTGGGTTTTTTTTGACCCATATGTCAAACACTGAATATGTATTGAGTAAAAAGAAATCGCTTACCTGCTCATCAAGAGAATAGTACTTATTTGCACTTTTTATCTGAAAAGAAAAATGGCAACATGCCTATCATTTATTATTAAGAAGCTGTGATTATGACACATTCATTCAGCTACACTGTAACACTGATCAGTAACGACTATAAAATATTCATTAAATAGCACAAAAATAATATGAAAGGATTACACAGTAACAAAGAATCCTTCAAGTTTATTGAAGTCAATTATATTATTAGCAAAAAATGCTTTTATATTACTCATAGGTTTGGTAGTGCTCATTTGATTATTTATATTCTTTATAGAAGCAAGTTGCAGCGGCACAATTGGAATAAAACACGTTTTTTTCTGCTTGCTTATTATGTTATGTTCAGAGGTTAGTGTACTGTTGTATAAAGCCACATCACACTGTTTTCTGTTGCAGGACTATTGCTTGGTAAACAAGCATATAACAAATGTAGGGCTCATGTTTTTAGAAAATCCACCAGGGAGGAGGCACAACGTTTGTTTTCATGTGCTACAATAAAAGCTTTTGAAATTAGGTATAAATACAAACTGACAATGAAAATAGATCAAGTATATTTTATTAATTACTATTAGTAAAAAAGACAATGTTTTGCAACTCTAAAGCCCCACCATCATTTGATTCATGGGGGAATCGTGTAAATAATGACAAAGCTAATTGCCAAAGTAATTACCTCAGCATCATTGAGCTGCTGGTCAGGGCTTGTCACTAACCTCTTTTTAATCCCACAAAGCCAGAAGTAAGAAATAAAAAATCTTCATACGCGCTATTTACGGGTTATAGGTCACCAAAGTCAGAGTTCCGTTTCCCACTTGCATATACAATCATCACTTAATTGAACATTTAGCAATCAGTGTCTGGATCCATAATTAGCTGACGTAAGGGCAGTAATTGCATGTAAGCCAGGCAGCTGTGTGGCAGTAAATCAGAACATGTTTGAGCTCGGCTATAGAAAAGGCCCACTAGATCATCAGCGCTCTAATTAACACGCTACACAGGAAATGAGATCATTAGGCGACATTCTTGTAGGGATTTAGCTCTAGGTTTTGAACACTGCAACAGGAGAATCCGGCACAAGCACGTGAGATTGTGAAAGAGAATAGAGAATAAAGTTCGTCTGCCATGGGACTGTATATTATTTTGCAGAAAAGTTGGCATTTCTGCTGTCTAGCAGAACCGAAAGAGAAAAACCACACAGAAATGGCCTTAATGTCTTTTGCTCAATTCCTATGTCTGCGGTTCGGCACACGGAGAATAATGGGCTGCTTTTACCTGTTCTGTCTGCTATAATCGACAATGTCTCTCATCACCAGCTTCTACCACATGCCAGTGAGTGGGAAAAAAAAGAATTAGCTGTAATTGTCTGGTATGATTGAATGTGTGTGTGTTCTATTCACCCCACTGAGCTTCCACTGTCTAATGCTAATATTTTTAGGAGAAAGCATATTTGTGCAGCTTTTCTCTGTCCAATATGCATATTCATCAGTGTTTTGTGTGCCAGAGAATACTTACACACTCCTGGGTCAGATCATTAATATTGGTTGATATTGCTTGAAGCCAATCTGTACTTTCTGCTGCAGTGCAAAACTGGAGAACATTGGTGCATGCTCCATCTAAGGCAAATACTTCAAAACTGTTTGACCTGGTTGGAAAAGAAAGAGTGAACGAGAGAATGAGAGAGAGAGAGAGAGAGAGAGAGATGGAGAGAGCGTGTGGGAAAAGAGTTAAATTGAATATATTTCCCAATATAAAGCACAGAAAGATCCACTGGTCTCAGATGAGTAGGTCTCTGTAGCAAACCGAGTTACAGCCATAAGTCGGCCGATAATAACGTGGCATATGAGATGAGCACAGATACCACAGTAATGATTTTTTTTTAAAGCGATTAAAATAGTCAAATCAAAACACTACATGTCGTGTAAAAATAAACGATCAATTTTAATTACAGAATATAGATCATTTCCCTCTAATGGTCTTATAATAAATAGACAGCAAATAAACCGTATTCAGATTAGAATATACATCATGTAGGAAAGTCTTTCCCATTGGTTGCATTTACCTGCTTCACCACTAGGGGAAGATTGGTGGTACTTTTCGTGATAAGATCTCTCTGCGAATCACAGTGTACCTTGTGCTTAAAAGGCCGAGCAGAAGCGCTCAGATAATCCACAAACGAATCGAGCAATAGAGAACAACCTACTGAGCATGAAACTCCTTGTTCGGGCAACATATCATCCCTGCAAGATAACCGATTCTAGCCAGTCCATCGCTCCGTATATCTTACGTAGCTAATGCTGCAAAAATGAAGAGTGGAGAGAGCTCCTGGATCAACGAGCACGCAAGGCGCTATATGACACAGGAGAAGCCTCCGAGAACAAGTGGAAGAGGCTCGTGCAGCTCACCAGGCTAAAGAACTGCTCACGATGCAACTTGAGAGATTCTATTAAACAGAAAGAATTGGACCTGTTGTGAGAGAGTTCAGCTAAACGCCTCACAGACTGAAAGAGCAACACCTTTTCCACAAACAACAGGTACACTCAACCCAGGGCAAGGGCAGACTGATATATACTGTGAAGACCAAAGCTAGAGGCTGCACATGACAACAGTTAGATTACAACTCTTGTTGCCCTACACCTCCTATCCTTCAGAGGGATCATGACACTGTACAATTTTTGGATTTTAATCCTTTTCCTGCATGCACTCCATCTCCTACTACATCAAAACCAGGGTTTATGGATCCTTCGTTTGCGGTCCAGCAACCGTAGGCCGCCAATGAAGTTATTTACTGCTTCAGCCAAGTTGGATTTGACAGTACCTCCTGTGACAGTGCAGAACTCTACGTCCTTTAACACTACAGTACTATTCATCTTCTACCGCTTTATCCGATCTTCCCTCGGGTCACGGGGAACCTGTGCCTATCTCAGGCGTCTATGGGCATTAAGGCAGGATACACCCTGGATAGAATGTCAACCCATCGAAGGGCACACACACACTCACACATTCACACACACATTCATACACTAAGGAAAATTTTCCAAGGTGCCAATCAACCTACCGTGCATGTTTTTGGACCGGAGAAAACCGGAGAACCCATAGAAAAAAACCCTGAGGCACGGGGAGAACATGCAAACTCCTCACACACACACATGGCCGAGACGGGAATCGAACCCGGATCCTGGCGGTGTGAGGCGAACGTGCTAACCACTAAGCCACCGTGTTTACCAACTACAGTATTATTCCAGGTGCTAATTCGGCACTGCCACCTAGAACCTAGGCTCTTGTAGACCATGTCTTGAATCGCATCCTATGTGATGATGTCCATTGTGATGATATTTCATCACCGATTTATTACTTTTTGTAATGTTGGATTAAATGACCGCTAAATGACAGCCGTCTGTTGTATTTGACAAAACATGAAGTGACTATGAACTGTATATGTTGGTCAAGCAATCACATTTGTCCTGATGGTCTTAAAAAACTGCGTGTGACTCCCCCTAGATAAAAATGAGTGTCTGATTGTACATCGCAATACCACTGATCAGCATTAAACACTTCCTGAGAATTGAGAAATGTTTCAATGAATTTATCAGGTGTAATTCTTTTCCATTTATGGACTTTGTGGTCATACTCAGTCTGATCGCGTTTTTACAGTTTTTACATACTCTAACAACGTTGGATACACAATGCCCACAGAACGTTCTGTAACAAACGGGATACTTACATAAGATACAAAAAAAACCCTCCAAAATTAGTATAATTCTAATAAGTACTGTACAGCCCGTTGCTTAGCAGCTCAAACTCTCTAATGCTGCCTCTATTTCAAAGACGTCTCCCTCCTTTACACTCGCCTCCAAAGTCTCGACATTAGTCACACTGCATCCATGTAATGAAGCTTGCAGAGATAAAAAAACACATAATAATAATAATGTTAATATGTATTTAATATAGCGATAACTAAAGAGCTTTATTATTAATGCAATGTTCTACACATAACCAACAGCATTTTACTCTTGTAGTGAAAAAGAGAGGTACTGTGTAATGAATGTGTGATAAGTCGCTGCTAACACTCGGTGCTCATTTGTAGAACATACTAATGACAACATACACAAAATAACAGGAATGTAACTTAAGGTCGTTAAGAAAGAAGAAGATATTCACAAAACTCAGTGTTTGAGAATAATTACAAAATAGGTCTCTTTTTTTAATGAGCAGGTTTAGATAAAGTTTCAGATTAACAGCCCACACAAGCAATTTATTTTTAGTGTTTTGTCGCTCCAGAAGCAAGATTTTCCAGTTTTATCTTTATAGTGTACAGTTTATATTGTACAAGTACGGTTTATCTTAAGTTGTTTGAAACATAATATCACATAATTCTCTACATTTTAGAATTTTTTGCAATTGGGTGTCGTCAAGTTAGACTCATATATTCCTTTGCCGTTCAGAACACCGCTGTTCAATCTACCATAATTGAAATTAATACCGGTCATGAGTACAGTAGAATGATTCTCTGCTTGGTCTGGTTCTGACAGAAATTGCCTGGAGAGTGTAATGTTCTGCTTGAACTAGCAGGAGGCTTCTGTCAAGTCCTCCGAAACCAAGCAACTGTCTGTGTGAGTGACAGAACACAATAAAAAATCCATTAGTCAGGAGAAGTGCATTTTTATTGGGATTTGCCATTCATTGTGGAAGGGCTCTAACAGAGGAATGAAGGAGTGGAAACAAATAGGGAGGGAATAGATGCAGGAAGGCATAAGAATGAAGGTTTAAAAAAGAAAAAAAAGAAAGGGTGATGTGAACTCTCTAGGGAGCCTTGAAAAAGAGTTTTTAAAAAATGATAAAAAACAATCAATAAATCAGTCTTATCAGGTGATATGCGAGTGTTTAAAAATGAAAGCATGGGAATAATATGAAGCAAGCCAACACGTCTTTTTCTGATGGACTGGAAATAATAATGGAGAAGTGAATCTGCATGGATAGCTAAAGTGCAAAAAAAAGGAAAAGAAAATATATCCATTATACAGACCTGATCCATGCGATTATGTATTCTGATTACGAGGAGCTGGTGTGTGTGTGTGTGGGGGGCGGTCCTAAGAAATAGTAATGAAAAGTAATACGTTTTAACCCCTTGCTAATGCAAATCATCAAATGTTTATATATGTTATACGTTTGTAAAGCCCACAAGTCTCTTTTTCATTTCAAGCTAAAAAAAAAAAGCTCGGCATCAAACAGGAGGGATCAATTGAGGCATCCATTGCTTGGAGCATCCATTGCTTGGAGCAGAGTAATAATAATAATAATAATAATAATAATAATAATAATAATAATAATAATAAGAGATTATGTTTGGAGTGAGTGAGGACTCAATAGGATTACAATAGGAATACACTCACAGGCTTCAGTGCTAATTAAAAGTAGAGCTTACACTGAATATATTGACAGAATGATCTTAAAAAATTCATGCACTCATTTGAAATATTTATTTTTCCACTTAATTGGTTGGGAGCGCTAGAATGGGTTGTTTTCCTCAAAATCCAACAGCAATTTATCAAAGTTAGAGCTACTTCTTATAAACCTCGCGGCCCCTCTATCTGCGATCTGCATCAGTGACCTTTTCCGACACAGCATGCCTCTGCATAGATATTGGCCTTAACGCTCGCTCGCTTAGATGAAAAATGCCCGCAAAACCAACAAACCGGCCAGGTTGTGCCACGCGGTGGATGTGGAATTGCATCACGACGGATTACCGCACCTTAATTTATCGCTTCCGGCTTTGTGTTTAGAGACCCGAGCCATGGACAAGGGGAGGGAGACGGCGTCCAGCCAGCGCTTCTCGTACTTTGGTTCATTAGCCGAGGGTGAGGAGGGTGAAGACGGAGCCTAGGAAGAATAAATGAGAGGAATAAGAAGCGAAAAGACAGGCAAAAGGATGAGCATGGAGAGGAGGGGCAGTTCATCTTCGCCCCTCTTCAGTGCACTTTGATCAGAGCAAAACAACAACTGGGTCGCACGCTCCAGTGGCATCGCTGAAGCCCGCGTGCAGCCTTTCGATAATAAAACCTCGCCTTCTTTCTGTAGCACCATCTAAGAGTATTTACTAAATGAGAACATTTTTTGACACTTTGAAAGCAGGCCAGCGCTTTATATATTTACTGCAAATTTGCTAATAGCACGAGATCTCTGGGCCATGTCAAGATGAATAAGAAAGATGGTGCAAATTGGCATTTAAATATTTCGCCGTTAAAACAGCAATAACAAATGCTGTAGCGAAAGCGGGAAGGGTGCATACATCTTTCGTTGAAATAGTCATGAGTTTGTAATTACATATCTTATAGTATGTCTATTTCATATGCCTGTGGTGCTGGTTTGTGTGCTTTGGATGTAAATCTTGTTTACCTCCATGAAAGAAAGACCCGTGTTTGCTTTTCTTAGACATCGCACGCATTTTTCTTAAAATCACCAATAAATTGCAGCTCTGTGCAGACCTCCAGCACTTTAAGTTGACTCAGAAGCGGAGATTGTCTAGTCCTCAAATGATTACTTCTACAGAGCACAATTCTCTGCTTCAACACTAAATCACAGAGGAGGAAAGAGGGGAGAAGGGCTGTTCTCAAGACGAAGTGCTATTACTTCAGAAAGAAAACAAATGTAAATTCTTAAAATAGTATGTAACTAGTACAAATTTACTAGAACTGCTGAAGAGTGCTAGAGTACTATGCAAGTACAGCATCAAAACAAACTAATGCTAGCACGACATTGGGTTGCCAGTATTTAGAAAGTACTGTAAATTGAGGTAAGCAGAAAAAAAAACATCCATTTAATGTGCATGAGTTCTCTCTGGTACATTGTGGAACAGTTTTCGCTGATAATCTGTTTTTTTTTTTTTGCAAGCATCTTGAAGAACCTGCCACAGATCTTCTGGAGGCTTTCGCTGTCAGACTCGATTCTTGTCTCAGGCAAGCATGGTGAGTTTTTTTTTTCGTTTATACGGTGCTGCATATAATGAGGTATACAAGTCAGAGGCTGAAAAGAAAATTAAGACAGTTCTACAATCTATTGTTCCTGAATTGCAAATGAAATTCCCTAGAAATATACCTAGAAACTGAATTTCTGCTTGGGGCATATGTGTAGAGTATGGTTACATTCGTAAACACTGATAGATTCAAATTTGTTTGTGTTGTCTATGCTCCCACAAAATTGATCATTTCCATTGGCTCCCACTAGATTTCACATAACTAGTCAGCCATACGTATGGGAAGTGTTGGGGAGTAATGCAATGGCGTTAGGTTATTTAATTACAGAACAGTAATTCGTTAGTAATTCATTAAATTCCAATTACTTTTGAAAATACTAAAGATTACAAATGCTACCCCCCCACACACACACACACCGCCCGAAATTAAGCTTGATGCAGCTCAATTTCGAAAAATATAACCTACTTTTTCTGAGGGTTTGAATTTTTCAGTAAGTGCCCCCTAGTGGACAAATGAACGCACTCAAAAAGTAATCAAATGTAATCCGCTAAACTACTCATTACATTTTGAATAGGGTCATTTGTAATCTGTAATATATTACATTTCCAAAGTAACCTTCCCAACACTGCATATGGGTGTATTTTAAATTAAACAACACGATGAAATGCAATGTTAGAGGTTACAGGTTGTAGTTCCGCCGAAATATAAATATTAGTAAGGAAGCTTGATTAAATATGCAGTTGTATATACATGTAAAATCTCTGCAGCATTTCATCACTTTGCATTTACGACGGCTGTCCGGGCGAATTCCGGTGCCGGTTATCAAATCAAAAGTTTGGTGCTCCCGCCAATTAGGCACACGTCTTAGGCACTTTCTGGTGCGAGATACACTGTTGATGAACACCGAGGCTCGATAATTAAACCTGAGTCGACTTTCATGTCGCGCTGTTCTAAAGTCCAAGATGACAAGGAATAAAATATAGTCGCCATGTCGTGATGAATTACGGTGACAGAGTGTTTGCTCTCTAGCACGGACCAAAATCCCAGCACCACTGACATTGTTGTCCTTCATATCAGGCTGTCTGCCATACCACAAGATATTTCTGAGGCAACGAGAGATGCAACACTAATTATTGGAAGGCATGTAAATGAATCAGTGCTCATCCCCGGGTGCCGTGAAAGCAAAACAGTGTCAATCAACTCGATGTCGGAGAAGCATACCGGGAATGACAAGCTCTGCGAATTCTAATCACCTGCAGGGAAGCAAGCATTGCGAGTAAAGCGGGATTAACAAAAAAAAAAAAAAAAAAAAAAACCCTCATTTAGAGAACACTTTTGTTGACTCAGCAATTAAACGACCACAGCTCGTGTTTTAATACAATCGTTCCTTGAACACAAAACGAGTGAAAACAAGAATGATGGAAAAAGAGGCAGCAGTATCAGTAAAAGAGATGCATTCGACTCCATACCCATCATGTTCGCTACCTGGATACAGTGACAGTTTAATAATGGTGTAGCCCAGCTGTGCAGCCTTTATTTGAAGTATTTGTCTTCTAGGAAAAGAGATACAAGAAAACAAGCTTGCCATCCATTCATTCTTTTCCATCTGTCACGCCTAGCGCATTTCATTCCGGACGGCTTCATTAAAACACAAGCCCTCATGCACTAAAAGGATGTTCGTACAGTACCTCTAAAGAATAGTGTTGATTAATACATGTGCAGTATGTTCGTTCACGTGTTCCTGCTCATGTGGGCGAATCGTTTCGGGGTCTGAGGCACAGAGTCAAGTAGACTTCGCGTGTTCACCTTTCACGTGACACTGTCACATTTGATAATAAGCTTCTGTCACATACACCTGTCCTGCCCTATAGGAATGCCAGAATCCGTATGGCTTGCCGATTTTTTTTTTTTAAATATCTTATTACGTAGGGCGCTTGTCTAATTCCATTTACTAAACAAAGATGAAACGAACTCACGTGGTTGGGGCACCGAGATTTACATAACATTAGTATGTGACATTATTGGATAGATGAGGTGTCTGTGTCCCACAGCTACAGCCTTGTGGAGCTGGTAGATTATAGCCTTGTGAAAAGCTGTACATGTGCTAATTCTTTTCGCATCTCAGCAAGCGTTCATATTCACACCTCTGAACAATGGGGTGGGGGGGGGGGATATATGCAGGAAATGCTCGCCAAGATTTTCCACTACTATTTACTAAAGCCATAAATAAAAAAAAAGAAAAAGTCGGATGGGTATAAATAGAACATGGCATAATGGTGATCATTCTTATTGACTAATCTGGCTGCACATAAAATATATGATATGTTTAGTGATTCTACTGGTAATTTGTTTGCTGATGTTTAGTATAGCATCCGCCTGCCATACTGGCATCACAGTTATGCTATCAGTATGTTTGTATCACGTAAAATAGGAGAAAATACTTACCTGATCTGAAACACAAGAGATAATGATCAGTTTCTGACTCCAGCAGGCGTCAGTGTCATATTAATGGGAAATTCAGTAATGCACTGTAGCTCGATGGTGCACTCAGACTAATTTATAGCAGGGACTTGGCTCAGCTGGTTAGCGATCAAGCACAATGACAGTGAGAACGACAGTAGCATCGTTTTGAATCCTATTGTGTGTTTGTGGACAGATTAGGGGTGGACAGATTCAAAACACTATAGTGCTCTGGTCACTTTATTTAGAGGCTTAAGCTCGTGTTCACTGGCACTATTATCAACATCTCAGCGGGAAAGAGACCAACACGGCGATGAAAAAAACGAAGGACTCAGAATTTTACATTTAATTGCGTTGAATTAACACCAACCTAAAGGAACATATGATAATTCATGATTGACAGGCAAATGACTCAGGACGGATTATTCTTTTCATGCTGTATTTACATCCTGATGCTCAACGCACCGCCAGAACACTGTAAAAACAGATGCACTTACTGTGTTGCTCAAATTCCCGTTTAAATGTAAACCACTGTCAAAAAGCGGTGAGGACGCTCTGCTACTCTGATCACTGGACGGTCCTGGAGAGCCTAAAAAAAAACATCGACACATGACTTGATCTACTGCAATGACTTATGTTCACTAAAACAAACAACTAGTAAACACATTGACACTTGGGTAAGCAATGAAACCATTCTTGCATGTTAGCATTTTCAACAGCTCTCAATGCTGTCGAAATTATTTTTTCTATTATTCCAAAAGATACATAATTCTAAACTGCAGATAAACACGGTTTGATTTGGTAGCCAGTTCGGAACAGCACTATATTTTCCTTAAGGGTCTTGGCTGTACATCAGCTCAGTGCTGTTGAAACCCCCTGCAGAGCTCGCAAATGCTTGTGAAGGCACGCAGTATGAACTCACCTAATGGGAGCTTTAAAAAGGCTGGTGCCTCCCTGAGGTACCTCACAGTGATTGTAACTTCATCTCCAGCAGTTCGCAGGAGATGAACCTGCCCAGGAAACAAAAGTAAGTGAGAGACGGGAAGGGGAAGGGAGGCAGCGATGGAGAGAATAATATCCTCTTAACACTGCAGGACAGTGGACGGGATAAAAAGTTGACATTGGCGAAGGAACCTGCGTAAAATGAGAACGCAGCGTGGAACTGTTTTTTAAAGGCTTCGACATTTGAATAAATTCATTTGTTAAAATCAAAATGCACGCTCATGGCGGATTTCTTGGAATAATTACACAGTTCCGTACCCACAGCTAAGCATTCGTGTGATCTGAGAGGCCGGTTAACTGCTTAGACGCGTAATTACACTCACAGTATCTGGTTGCTTCGCCATGCACATGGTTTAAAACTACTGTCCAAAAATATGAAACGTCTGTATTCGAGCAGTCCCCCCGCTCCCTTTTATCAACAACAACTGCTATTCGGAATGTGCCGATACACTTGGTTCTTCTTGCCAAATCTTCTAAAAGCCTTTGATCAAAAACTTACTAAATCTAGTCAAGCCGATTTTTTTTTCCGGCCCATGATTAATAAGAAGTGATTTGTCAAGCAGTTTTACAGAGGGCTCACCCCATATCATGCCGACTATAAAGTCATGCTTTTGACATTTAAAGCCCTTAATGGCATTGCTACGGCATATCTTGGCGATATCCTCGAAGCATTATAGCAGCTCCCGACCACTTTGCACAGCTGATGCGGCAGATGACGAGGCTTACTGCTAATCCCTAGGATCACCTACAACCTGGTGGAAGGCCTTTTTTTCTTGTATAGCTCCTAAACTCTGGCTAAGTGGAGGTTTTTTTCCCCCAGCGAATATTAGGAATCCAAGACTTCTATAAGATTTTGTAAAATTAATGTTTAAACAGGACTATGCTTAATTACTACACAGGTTCCTTGGTCACATAGTTGATACGGATATTCTGTTACTTAGATTTTCATACTTCAGAAATTTGCAAATGGTCATTTATAATAAATTAATTTTAAAACACTGTCAGATTAGACATTGAAGATTAGTGTAGCACTTACCTACTTTGAAACTAAATGGAGACTTTTTTTAAATGCTTATTATATAAGTTTGATTCATGATTCATGATGACTGTGCAGACATTTGACCTCATGCTTTGAATTAACATTTGTTATATACAATAAGGATGTTAATCGCCCCCTATTGCCTTTTATTTCGCTTTCCGTTTTCCTTTTTGATTGCTTCATGGTCCTCTGTTATTTTCAGAATGTATATTCATCTATCTATCCGTCTGTTTGTAGGTCAGTCGGGCGATCATTTCAAATTCATATTTACAAGTTCACTGCCATTCTGAGCCATGAGTTTTGTCCTCTGTGTTTTCTAGTTCCACTTTTTCCAAGATGTGTTTCTGCTGTCTTCAGGGTTTTTTTTTTTCACTTGGAGCTGTCTGACTGTATTAAGATTTATAGATACTTCTGCATTTTGACTCTGGCTATAGAACTGTATCTAGGTTTTTTTCGCCTTCACACTTACTTATAGCGTCTTGGACTCTCCTGCGTTACATAATCCTGGTTTTGGGGGGGGGGGGAGGAAAAGTAAAATAAGGGCTTATTTGGGTCTATTTTACACTTAACTGACAACAGCTGGATCAGAAATCTCCAGTCTGGCCCAAATTTTAACCAATCATTAGTTCTCTTTAAGGAAATTAGTTGTTGAAAATAAAGTATACACACACCTGACCTTCTGAAATTGAATTTGTAAAAAAAAATAATAATACGTGTATATATGCATTTATTATTATCTTATTTAAATCTTCCATTTCCTTTCTGTTGTAATAATCTCCACTCATCTGGGAAGGTTTTCAACTAGATCTTGGAGTGCAGCTGTGGGGATTTGCCCATTGAGCCATACAAGCATTAGTGAGGTCAGACAGCGATGTCGCCCGAGCAGGCCTGACACAAAGTTCGCTTTCATAATCTTCCCAAAGATGTTCAGTGGAGTTGAGTTCTGTATGAGGACAAGCCAGTTCTTCTACCTACACCTTGAAAATCCACGTCTGCACATCTGCTCGCTTTGTGCACAAGGGCACTGTAACGCTGGAACTGCTATTGTCCCCTTTCTAGTAATGAATAAATAAATACAAGCTACAGCATTCTAGATAACTATGTGCTTTCAATAGTTTTGAGAAGGCCCAAATACAATCGGCCATACAATTTACAGACTGGAAGCAAAGGTATATACTTTTAGCAAGGTGTTGCACCTCATTCCTCCAGAACAGTTTTAATAAGAAATATACCACAGACATGGCACCCTTTCTTCAAAGAAGATACATGCTTGATTAGTTTTGTGTTGACGCGATAAAGAAGTCCAAAATTCAGTCCAAACTCTCGCATAAATGCTCCAAGGCTTTAAGTTCTGGTGACTGTGAAGGCTATACAGTAGAATATGTTTTACATCCGTTTCATCTTCATCAGATCTAAATCAGTGGCTTCTCATGCTCTGTGTCATGCTGGAGGGGGCTACTGGCATCCGGATGAAAATGTATCATCACAGGAGAAAGGTGATCAGTCAGAATAACCTGCTATTGATTTGCTATGACTTTAGCCTCTGAGCAGTCGAGTCGAGCCGTGCCACGACAGAAAAAGTGCCTCCCACGGTATAACTGAGCCAACATTTTTAACTTTAATTTGCCGCCTGCCTGTATATCCGAGTGGCAACTAATTTATTTACAACACAAAACCACATTCGAGTGTGTCAATCACGTATTCCCTCAAGCTTAATATGTACTTAATATAAATGCCTAGAATCTGACACCATCTCTCCTCTTCACTATACAGTCACACATATTAATCGTCTTTTAATCCTTCAATATCAGCGGTCAATCTGTGACAAAGAAATTGTCGAAAGCTGAAACATCTTGTATTTGTTAGCCTGTGGTGGCAGAGAATAAGATCATTAATCATGTCTTTGACTTCCTGAATGTGGAGAAAAAAAAAAAAAGAGTCCAGCTGTTTGTATTGAGAGAGAGAAAGTGTGTGTGTGTGTGTAAGAAGGATAGAAAAAAGACAGAGATTAAGGCATTACATTCTTCCTAAAAGAAATACGACATATGATCAGACAGAAAAACAGAAATATTTCTTAAATATTAAAAGGTTCACTCTGGGCACCTTAGATCAATGCTGTCAATTTTAGCACCACAGACACAAGTAATGATACATGATGAGTGAATACTTACAACCTCTTCATGTGTGCACTTCTCCACATTGATGCCATTGATCTGCATGAGACACAATTTTCATTAAAAACACAATAAAAGAGAAAAAATAAACAGATTTGCATATTTATAGTCAAAGGTGAGGCACAAATGAGTAACAACAGTTCATTCATACTACTTCCATAAATATGTAACACTGAGTTTTACTTGAATTTCTTTTTCATTTAAGAGCTGATTTAACCTTCATGCAAAAAGAGCTTCTCTCATACACGTGAGCATGCTTCAGTGTAGGCGTTTAAAAAAGATGTGGGTGTAACTTTATTCTATTTTTTTCAATGCTGTGAAAAGAATAAACCTTTCCTGGTCGATTACAAGAAAACCGACTTCTCGCCAAAAGCATTTATAAAGTGTTTCCACTCATTTGTATCAACAGCACCAATTGAACGTTATTAATCAAATACTTCACACACTGTACAAAACCCGCAATCACAGAATGCTAAACATTTCCGATCAATTTAAAACTTTCCAATGAGCATAATGTACATATTTACTGTGAAGATGTTAGAAGTATGGAGATGGAGGTCCTGTCTAAATTATATCGTGCTTTTTATTCGCATATTTAAGCTTCAATTATTATAATTAGATATAAATATTTCATTATACAATGAACTTTCTTCACCATTATTTTGTTTCGCCAGCTATCGGGTAGTATTAAGGTTTTTTTTTACACACTACCCTTTGAGTTTGTAAGGAGCTATTTCTTGCCTTTCCAATCTGGAAGGTCCTAAAAGTGTAAAGGAACGATTTTATTGCTCACACTTTATTACAATTACAATTTATTAATCTAAGTCTACATCTTACAATAATCCAGGTAACTATATAACCTCACAAGCCAGTCCTACATTTGAAAACACTAATGTGATGTCACAGACAGAGGGAAAAAAAAGATATTCAAAGACTATAACGAACGATGCTGCACTGCAGTGCCTGCTTACACTGTTATGTAGCATTGTAAAAGATTTATTTCACTTTGTACGGTGTTTTTTTCCCCCCCAATCGAGACATTTACGCACTACTGGATCAATTCAAAGAGATGGAATGCAAACGATGCAAGCCAAAGCTTCTTCAGATGTTTCAGTGACCTCTATGGAAGAATGTCGAAGTAGCCTGAAATACTCGATAAGACCGTGTCACAATGTCTGCATCCAAAATGCACCTTCCCGACCAACCAATCAGCGATTGCCTATAGTGTGGTTGATGTACAGCTCTGAATCCACACAATATTTCACAGCGCTAGTAGCCGCTAAAGAATGGTGCATCTGTTCGCTATATTTCCATACACCCCTTTTCTGTACTGACAAGAAAAAACACAAACATGCTTCAATGCGGAAGTATAAATCAGCTTTTAAATTTTGCTTAGTCATTTCCTTGAAATTAAGAGAAATTTACGGAATCACTTTCTTATCCGCTACATCTGTATATTCAAGTAAGTAACTAAGTTCTAAATTAATTAATTAGTTTGTCCACACAAAATTCATTCCTCTAAAGTACATAATACGATCAAACGTCATCTATCTGTCTCGGACGCTTTTCAGCGACTGCAGATGGGAAAGATTAGATCACTGTTTATTTTAGAGAGCTCTACATGTCATAATCTATCAACAGAACACAGCTTAATAAGATTAGCCGACAGCAGAATGGGACATGAGCAAATGGTATAACATTTCATTAAATGTCCTCTTTTTTCGATGTGAGGTTGTGGTAATAAGAGGGCACTTGACAAAAGTCTCATTACTTTTATTCCTCAGATTCATATAATGAGATCAAAGGTTAAACCTGCAGTTGACCTTGAGAAAATGAATCAGGGGGAAACATCATTAGGATGCAGAGAGCAACGTGTTCTGACATGCACCTTTGGCCCAGGGCATTGTGGAGAATGAGAGCAAGCTAAGGCTCGTCCCACTAACCTGTAGCACGGCGTCGCCGATAAACAGCATCCCTGTCTGATCAGCTGCGGGCCAGACACAAGGTGCCAAAGGTTAATGGAGACATTAGGATACAATTAGTCATTTCATATGTGCTAATGCGATGGAAATGCCAATCAGCCCTGGTGACTAAGAAATCTGCCGATATCGGCGTTAGCAGAGTGCTCGACAACGGCTAAATCCAAAAGGCATACGGCTCGACAACTTATCATTTTGTTCCTACATAAATACATTGGAGTTTTCTGAAATGAAACATGCAGCTTAGCAAGTTAGACGACATTCCGCTTGGTTAAATTGTCTCAACAGAAGTCATTTAGGCGTTTAGGGTTTCAAAACACGTCGTCAAGACTTTGAGTTAGGTTTGCATATGCGACTAAATAATGGCATGTTTGCACGACCCATACGGCGTCATGCTGATCGGATGCTATGGGTAATTGTTTCACTCGTTGCTTTATATTCTTCTGTTTGATTGATGATTCTGAACAGCTCACACGGTCCCTCTATAGGGTTCCTCTTGTGAGGCATGCATGATACATGATCTAACTGGCCAATCGACTATTAATGCACACAGACAGTTTTTGATTTCGAGACAGATGTGACGCAAAACAATAATTCCCTACATCAAAAGACATGGACAACATCAATATCAGAACTAATGTAGCATGATTGTATATGAGGCAGTTCACGGCTCACAGATCATACGGTCCACAACTTGGCACATGCATCAGTATAAGCATATGGACTATAATTACACACTTATTAAACCGTCTCTCTCAAGAGATTAAGTGGGTTTTGGCTTTAGAGTGCAGACTCTCTAAATTATATACATGAAAAGAGATAATCAGTGTTGATAGTGGGAGGGAAACATATACTAATCACTTCTGAGCCTTAACCAATTTAGCAGTACAATAATTGGAAGGAAAGCTCAATAGTGCCTTACCTACTTGATCTTTGAAAATCTTCGAAATGACCACAGGCACTTTATGCTCAGCTCCTCCCTGAAATAAATAAAACTCCCTCCAGGTGATTTAGTAATCCTACAAGCCATTGATTATACAAGCTTCACTTCATAACCGAGCAAATCTTTCGACACTGTTGACGCGTCCAAGTTTCTTCTGGGCGGAATAATGAATTTTAATCTCTACTACGCCATTCTCTTTGATCTCCAAAAACAGATCCATGCATACATAACACCATGTGTCTTGCATGTGCCTACTGATTATTTCCCAAATTTCATCGCTACGTTATATCGACACATTACAATTTGGCGTCGAAGCAAATTGTTTATGTCATACATGAAATAAGTAATGCTTATTAATCTCTAACAATTATTATGACCAAATGAAAAACAAGCCCACTTAGGCAATTAGGATTTAAAAAAACACACATATAGGGCTATTTTCAAAGTTGAAAGTTAAAGCTTAACAAGGGTTTCTGTATTCAGAAGCAGTTTATGCACTGTACACTGTTATGCCTGCATGAACTATATCCCTATATAGTATATAGTTATTTATATATATATATTTATATGATATCAAATATAATACCAGATATTTCTTGTTTTCGATAAACGTTAAAACAACCCCCCAAAAAAGCACAGGAGTGAAACATATTAAATGTTTAAACGTGCCAGATAAAACTAATATGCGGACATATAAATGAGGCGAATAAAATAGCAAGAATTCAAATTAACATTGTTGTGTACACTACAGTGCACCCTCGAAACTCGCGAACTTGACACTCGTGACCTCGATGGTTTGCGACTTTTCATTTGGTACTCTGATAGTTCACCAGAAGCCCCAAATAGTTCGGATTTAACATTGCAAAACAGAGTTTGTACTAATAAATTACATAAACTATTTCACTATTGTATTCATTTAAAGTATCAAATAACATTTATGACAAATCATTTACATTTTTTACGGTACACTCTACATGTGCAGTACACGCTGTTGTAATTCTGTTGAAAAAAAAGAAAAAATTTCTGACCAATCAGGAACCAATGACGAATGGCTTAGCCAATAGAAGCACAGCATCTTAATTCCTCTCAGAACAAAGATACAAGGCGTTCTCGCAACGGGTGAGTTAAAACCTCATGATTTTTTTGTTACTCGTGGGGGGTCATGGACGTATATGAGTATCAAGGTTGCACTGTCCTGCTAATATGTTATACACAAATCAACATCACCTCATCCAGCTGTGCCTGTTAGGAGTCGCCACAGAAGATGATCGCCATATTTGTTTTACGCCGGATGCCCTTCCTCACACAACCCTCAGTATTTATCCGGATTTTGGACCAGCTATAGGAATGCGCAAAACTAATGGCTGTGTCAGACTGAGCAGTTGAAGGTTAAGAGCCTTGCTCAAGGGCCTATTAGTGGTGGTGGTGTTGAGCTTTGTGGTGTTGAATTTTTTTACCCGAAATCTACTGGTCCAGAGCCCAGTGTCTTAACCACTGAGCTCCCACTAAGCACTGAGCTAGGACATTCCAACATAATATGTTATATACAAACGCTGATCAACTTATAAAACAGCCCTGAATACAGAAGATCCCTCAGATAGTGTAAAGCTTAAGATGAAACTTGCATCAACTGAAACATACAAAAGCATTAAAAAAAAGCTGCTTTCAAGCTGCTGCTTATGCTGCATCACAGGTCAATGTAACACACTCTTTCACAGATATGAGCTCACAGATGCCCACGAATGTCACTATGATTGACAGGGGAGCCTAAGAATGCCATCCTCCCACTCTAAAATCATGGCCAACGTTATTGTCTCCCTGCCATGTATGGCTGTCATTGCTTTGATCCCAGGATCTACTATAGGATGAACAAATCTCTTTTTCTGATCCACTGGGAAGCCACAACAAGCACTTCTTTTATATTTTGTTTTCCATAAACTGATCAGGCTATATTATGGCTATGTTGAGTTGCCAAATATCTACAATAAATAATCAGATTTAATAATGACATTTACTCATTCTTTTGACAACTCAATTGAGTCAATTAAAATTTTGTTGAAAAATTTTGTGAAAATAAATCCTTACTGCTGCTTATAAGTAATAAATACAATTGTGAGTTCGACAAAACGATACGCTCTAAAGTGCGCGTTACAAAAGGTTTATTGCTAAGAATGTCCTCCGTGCGATTGCAGCACTGCAATAAATAATTGTTATTTATATATTTCATATCCACTCTAGATCAAGTCCATCTACAATGAGTGCGTTTCCCAAACACATACATTTCACTGTAATGTACCATTTCAACATTTGCAACACTGAATACAGCCCATAGTAATAATGATTGGATTATTTCTATTTTTCATTAGCATGTTATATTATTTTGCAATCCATTTATTCGAGAAACAGACAAAGGTGAACCTACTTTGATACTCAGACCAAGCCCTCCAGTTGCCTGTCTCCGGAGTACAACAGTTCTGTGCTTTAGAAAAGGGGAATTTAGTTGGTAGGATAATAAAGGTAACACAATGATCAGAATAGAATGTCATGTTTAACAAAGTCAGCAATAACTGTACGACAAATCCCATTCACATGCACCAAACAAATAATACAGTTTGAAGTATATTGCTGCTGTCCCATCCGAATATAAAACGAAAAGAGATATCGCTCTACTAGGTGTGTAGTGCAATAGCAATAACAACTAAGAAGGTCTACTGATAGGGTCTATATATATTGTGCAGTGTGTCACTAATAAGAGCCAGATGTGTACATTAAATAAAAACTCAGCAGAGAAGATAACAGCATGGCACAGCAGTCCATCCCCAATATACAGCACAGCATTGTAAAAAAAAAAAAAAAAAGAAAAAAAGGATTACATAGCTGAAACAAACAAGACAGATTACGGGCCATAAACCATCGTAAGTGGCAGCAAATACTGTTTTTGAAAGATAGTAGATGAAGAGATAATACTGTGCGGATGTAAATAGACATGGGTGAGGTTTCGAATATTTGTTACTAGCTCAGTATACATACAGCATAATGAATTGTGTTTCTGTCACTATACATAGACACGCACCAGGGCAGAGAGAATAAGCCAACTGGTGTGCGGTGTGAAAGACAGTGTGAGCCATGCTTACAAAAGTACACAGCGGAATATTTTTGACAGAAAAATTCTAATGCCTCTTCTTCTGCTGATCTTTCCGTAATCTGTCTGTAACACAAGCATCCTGCCATTACACTGTACTGGTCCTGCAGACGCTGTTAAAAAAGCTGAAAATGTGGCATTCTTTTTTTTTTTTGCCTGAAGAAATAATCGAAATCAGCTCAAGCATCTGTGAAAGGCAATTTTTTTTTTGTGTGTGCAGTTCAAGGCCTCAGTACTTACATTTAAGTGATGTGAACCACCACCTATGCAGACCACATCCTGTTTCTGTATGGTCAATATCTCTTTAGTTAACTTTAAACGGACGTCATAGGTATTACTGCTCTTTTCATCGTACAAAAGGGCGAGTCCGGTTTTTGTCTGTGAACAGAAAGCAAAGGAAAACCCAATGTTAGTTGAATGATTTTACAGGAGTCTGTGTGTACACACTCTAAATGGGCTTTTCTCATATTTCAAACCGGCTTGCAACAGTATAAATTGTATTAGTCTCAGTAGCTGCTGATCCCACATTTTTCAACAGCGGTATTTTTTCGGATTTCCGAAGCAAACAATTGGGTTCGGTGTCTCGGTCGACTCTGAAATACGTCTTAATTCAGTAAATAAGGAAATCTTCCATAGACAAACATGTTTACAAGTTTTGATTCTGGAAACGTCCCAGCCCTGGGGTTGATTTTTTTATTTGTTTGTTTGTTTGTTTGTTTCTGATAAGAAACCGCTTTTTCGAAGGATTAACTGAATGTATACTAAATAAAACAGTCTTTCAGGTCTTTACCACTTAAAAAATAAAATAAGGTGCCTAGGATAGATAGCATAAAGCTTTCCAGTTAATTTAGTTAGACTCCGAAATTAATCCCAAGAGCACATTCCTGTAGCTGGTAAATTGAAAAATATTCCTCAATACGTGAGCAAACTACAAACAGGTCTTTACCAAACTGGTCTGTAGTGATCGTGAAAGTCCGGAATCTATAATATTCTTATATATTCAAAAACAAATGGAGTCTGTATGGAGGTATACAACTAAGTGTAGAGAAATATATATATATATATATATATATATATATATATATATATATATATATATATATATATATATATATATATGTATATATATATATATATATACACACAAGTTATTTAAAAGTAGTGTGTTAAGTAAACAGTAAGGGATTACCCATTAGAAAACACATGGTCTGAGCATTTTTGACCAGTGTGAGGGTGACATTAATTGGTGTAGACCGATGGTTACATTGTCCTGGCCTAGTTCTCCGCCTAGCACCAGGGCCGTTTTTTTTTCCCCCAAGGGACTAGCACATTTAGGTCGAGTACCTTCACCTCTAATTCCAGCGGGACTAGATAATTAATCAATGTTTCCAATCCGAGCCTGACTCTCCGAGTACCCTGAAATATTATGTGCTTTGGGATCTGCACCAGACTGCTTCAGCCTCCTGAGATTTACATTGCATGGCTAGCACAACTAAGCCGCGGAGTACAGTACATTACTGCATGACTTCAATGATGATGAACTACCGGTAACCTTCTGCCCCGCTGACCCATATGCGCGTATCACAACTAACAAACCTGGTCTAATTAACAGGCTCTATTAATTTTAGTAATGATATTAGAGGATTTGCCAAAGCAGCAAAAGGCAGGTCGCGGATGGACTATTTTGCAGCATTGGACCAGTTTGATATATCTCCCGTTTCACTTAAAAGTTTACAAAGATAGGGGGGAAAAAAATGCAGAATCAGGGCCCAAGAGAAAATGTTGCGTTCTCTGCGCTGGAGCATAGCGCACACTATTTTCCATTACTATTCATTTCAATAGCTGTGAAATGCAGCATTGGGAAACATGAGGGTTGATGAGGGGTGGATGTGGTAAAATCAACCACGCAAAAAAAAAAAAAAAAAAAAAAAAAAACTCATGCATCTATTGACATTTTCTTCTCCTGCTTTTATCTCTGTAGTCCCGCCTGAGGGTTTCATGATTTCATTACTAAAAAGTAGAAGGTCTGGTCTGTTTAAAAAATGAAAAACACACAGCTCTTTGACATTTGGTGGAAAGTTTCTTTCAGGTTTGTCAAAAATGGTCCCCCTTCCAAAAGAGAGAGAGAGAGAGAGTTTGGGAGAGAATCTGATGGCAGGGTTACCTCAATTAAAGCATTACTGCGAAGGAGACTGGAGGTCAGCTGCTGCCTGGAGATCAGCACTGATAATTTTCTACTCCTCCGAGTCGGCTTCTCACAGATCCTTAGCCAAGAATATTGCCTTTTTCCCAACAGCAGGGACAGATGATAAATAGTCAATATAACATGTACCACAAGATTAAAAACCCTCCTTCTAACCCATAAAGTCACTGATAGTGAAAGGTAGTTACAGCTTGAAGTGCATCGCACCTACTGCACCTTTTTAAACTTGATTTTCCTCACAGATAAAAGATGTACAGTAAATCAGTTCAGCATCTGCTGTATAACAAGGTCCTAATCACAGAATGGAGAGGAATCAGCTTAAAGCTTGAGGTGGTGAGCTTTAGAGGAAACCTGAGGTAGAGGGTTTTTTTTTTGACCCATTGACCAATTTCAAATGTTCTCATTCTGATTCTAAAATTCTAAAAAAAAAAAAAAAAAAAAAAAAGGTCATCTGGGATCATTTACAATCTAGCACTAGAAAATCTCAGGGCAAAATGGTATTGCGCACACACTAATCGAAAATTGAAACACAAATTGACGATATGTCAAGCTAGAATGTACAATATTTCCCAAACGCATTACTCTTAATGTGATTTTAACAGAACTGTCGTTTAAGACACGCTCTGTTGCTTTTGAGAAACATAACCCATCTTTAGCTTTGCAACGTTGTCAGAGTTGATAAATCAGTAATTAGTAATGAGGCAGCTTGGAAGTTAATGCTAACAAGGGACTTCCTCCTCGATTCAATACACTGAATTAAAGACAACAGAAACGCATCTAGCCACAGGGCAAAAGCCTAACCATCCAGCCTTCTGCGCTATCCCGGTGTTATCCTGACGAAGACAAATGATATGCATACTTTGCATAATTAAATAGCATTAGCGCAATTTTCATAATATCAACCTCAGAAACAAATAAATGTCATCTTAATCACCAGCATCCTCACCTTTTACTATTGTTAATCTTTATTTAGAAAGATGCCATATCTTTCATCTAAAACTTTCTTTAAATGTAAAAAAGCTTAAACTCTATTATTCATTCATTCATCTTCTACCGCTATATCCGATCTTCCCTCTGGTCACGGGGAGTCTGTGCCTATCTCAGGCGTCTATGGGCATTAAGGCAGGATACACCCTGGATGGAATGCCAACCCACCGCAGGACACAAACACACACATTCACACATTCATACACTAGGGACAATTTTCCAAGGTGCCAATCAACCTACCGTGCATGTTTTTGGACCGGGGAGGAAACCAGAGAACCCAGAGAAAAACCACCTGAGGCACGGGGAGAACATGCAAACTCTACACACACATGGCCGAGACGGGAATCAAACCCAGACCCTGGCGGTGTGAGGGGAACTTGCTAACCACTAAACCACCGTGTCGATAAACTCTATTAGTGCATGTTAAAATTATCAAACACTCGAGTTGAATAAAATTACAATAGTGAGTTGGGGAACAATAATGAAGGGAGTGGAACCCTTGCATTGGGTATGTACACTATATTAACAGAGCTGATCTCAGGAAAAAGGTGGAGAATCGTTAGCAAGTGTAGAAAGTACTGTGACAAGTCTGCATGTGAAATTCACTGGAGATCATTCGGGCAAACCATTGAGACAGCACACTTTGGGATGAGCGAATAACCAGCTAGACAATTTATTATGTGAACATTTTCAAATATTATTACTGTCTGACAAACAGTAATATGTGTATGTCAAGTTGAGAAAAAACTCCCGGGTCTCTAAGGATCTGAGCGCAGACTGTGTGGCATTTGCATGTTTTTCCAGTGCGTGGATACTTCACTTTCCAAAATGAAGTATACTGACTATTCCCTAGCTGCGAAAGAGTATGAATGTGTGTATTTGCATGCCAAACTGGGCTGGTTCACAACCGATCATTAAATGAAGGAATGAATGAATAAATCTTTCATAGATTTATATTTCGTAGTTTGTTATGATTTATATGTGAATATGAAAAACATGAACTTATTTAACTCTCTTACTGATCCTATGAAAATTCTAAGTAAGACAATTATAATAAACATCTTTATTGGATCTGGTTTAAAAATGTCCTTTTGGCACTGGACTCTTCTTCTCAGTTTGGTACGGCTTGGAGGAAACCAATTTCTTTTTTTATTTGTTACTCCTGTTCCAGGGAAAGTGTTCACTGGGTTTATTCGGTGAGATTATTTGCTAGTATCTAAGACTATATCAGTATGTCTCTAGATAGCCAATACACCAGAAGCTAGTTAATATTAACATAATGTACACCACATAACTGTTTAATTCTCAATTCATTTTCATTAACATTAGGGATCTGACCATTTTGTGATCTTCAAAGTTTCATATAATAGGGACTCCCTAATTCAAATGATGGATAGTTTTTATTTTAAAAAGGCCCATTTGAAGTTCATTATAAAAGATGCAAATAATCCAAAGTAAATACTACACCGCTCTTTTTGGATGAATATTTTCTGGTGTAACACTATAGAAGAAAAACATGTATGGAAGGAGACTGTATGAGTGCAGTTCCTTTAAGAGTTTAGCTGTAGGAGAGGCTCCGGGGCAGAAAATGTTGCGCTTTGTGTTTATCAGTCAAACGACAAACAACATTTATTGCGTTATTAATTTCAAAGAAAAACAGAGAGAGAGAGAGAGAGAGAAGAAAGATGAAAATGAAAGATTGTTTACAGCTGTTATACATGGATATGAAAGAGCATCTTCTTCTTCGCCAAAGCGGATCATCTCTCTCCATACCACCACGTCCTCTACATCTGCCTCTTTCACCCAAACTACCAGCATGTCTTCTCTCACCACATCCATAAACCTCCTCCCTGGCCTTCCTCTTTTCCTCCTGCCTGGCACCTTCATGCTCAGCATTCTTCCACCAATGTACCCCATGTCCCTCCTCTGCACATGTCCAAACCATCTCACCTCATCTTCAAATCATGCGCTGCCCGTCTATTAAACTCATTTCTAATCCTGTCCGTCCTAAATCTTGATAACAGGTACGTATAATACAATTATGAATGGATAAGAAAATTGTTAGTGCCGTGTGTCCTTAATAATAATAAATAATCATAACACAGTGGCAACATGGCACCGCATAACTACGCACTGAATAATGGTGAGGAGCTCATAGTCCCATAATCTAGGTTTTCTCTCACCTCACAGGACACGCTACATAATAGCCAAAATAAACTCCCTCAATGTGTGAATGAGTGTATGAATGTGTGTGTACGGTGCTCTGTGATAGCCTTCCATCCTATCTGGTGTATATTCCCACCTCAGGCTTCAATTTCACTGCAACCCTCAACAGGATAAAAAAAGTTATAATTAGGGTTAGTAAAAGTGTGATGGAATGATTGAGTGCAATTTCGGGGAAATCAACGCGGCGTACAAGGAATAAAACATTTGAAAAAAAAACAAGTTAAAGGAAAATGATCACCTCTGGGAAGGTAAAGACACACCACCCTGGCACTGATTGCTACTTAACTTTCAATCCTGGCTCTAGTGCTGGCAACATGTGCATGTACAAGTGATATTCTATGGACTTATTCTAAGATTGCAATAAAGCCAGGACAATACTTAAGGCATTTGATTTATAAAAATCTCATTTCCGACAAAAGAAACTGTAAATAAAGGTCATGATTAGTCATACTTAAACTGGGGAAAAGGCAGCTGGGTTTAAATGCTAATAAATATAACGCTGAGAAATGATCCTTGTTCCATTTGTTCAAACACTGTCTAAGGTCATGGTGACAAAATTGATTACCAAATATAGACTAATATAATACACAGTCCAGTCTAACATTTACAGTGAAATTAAAGGTTTGTTATTAACAAATAAATGTTTTTTGCATTTAAGTAAGCAATTTAGTAGAGTGCTTTGGGTTTTATTCTTTGGCAAACCTAAGATTTTCTTGTGAATAGTTCCAGAGTGATCTGTTCTATTTTTACAGAGTACCAGCAGATCCTTCACATTTCATACAATCCAAAAGATTGTAAAAGCGATAGATGCTCAAATAAGTAGATTCATTTTCAGACAGAAGTTCTGCATCAGCTGGATAAGCAAAGTGCTTCTGAAGCTACAGGAGGTAAAAACCAGTTGTATTTTTTTTTTTTTTTGCCAGTGGTATGATTCATCAAACTACAGAAAACTTATCTAGAACCTCTGAGATTACGCAGGTTACAGTGCACACAGAACACAAGAGAAAAATGAGAGTTTGGTTGTTTGCACTTTTGCATATCACAAGCTGTTGCAGTATAAGAAACACAAAGGCAACTATTATACGAAAAGATTAACAGATACTAGAACGTGCAACCCTAAGATTGCACGTACATATGTGTTAATTGTCTATCGTCGTCATGTTTCTGCGTCTTTGTACATGTATGTGCACATCACAACTTGTGCTGCATAAATCAGAAGCGATTCAAAAAATGTTCAAAATGACATTTAAATGAAAATATAACAACAGCTGTCTGATTAACATCTGAAAATAAGCTTGTTTTTCTTAAAAGAGGAGTGTGTAGCACACTTTTGCTGTAATAAAATTGTCATAGAAACATGATTTTTAATGCTTTGCCGTGCTTTTATGCCCATCACGTAAGTGCTTGTGTTTAAAGCAGCATGCTAGATAAAAAAAATAATAAATAAATAAATAAATAAAAGGCTTAAAAATAAAGCAGGTGACTACATCATAAAAACACAAACCTAATTAGTCATGTTTTCTAGTGGACATTATGGACTAGTCTTATGAACTGCTGTCTTGCAATACCATGCTGTTTCAGCCACACTCTAAAAAAAAATGAAATGAGTCACCCTTTTCACAAGAGCTAAAACCTCAGATATAAACAAAAAAAGGACAGAAGTCCAGTACTCCAGCATTACAGACACACATTAGACTCCATCTCCATTATAAACTGAATAGCTATTTACAGAAATATCCGTATAGCAACACCAACTTGTTAAATAAGTGTTAACAAACAGTACAGATATCATAAAACTAGTGAGGGTTTATGGAGGAATGCCATCCTGAGAAATGTGTCTAATTAGCAAGTCTAATCCGAGCGATTTCTACATTAACATGACCTGAATTTAACACACTTCTTCAGTTTTGGAATGTCTATCTGAGTTTTTCTTGAACAGTAGCACCGTAAGCAAATAAATACATTTAAGGCTGTGTATTTGAATTAATTAACTTCGCAATGATTTAAGAGCATACCTATACTAGACATAAATATCTCTATGCAATGAGTTTGACATTTTTACACATTAATGGTTTCTGCTCTTCCTGGGTCATGTCCTCTGAAGGTCTCTCATTAGATCACATGTTCATTTAAACCTCGGCAACATCTCAATTCCATTCCGAGCACAGCTGTCAGGAGAAATGAGTACACTTATGGTTCATGAGCAATTAGCTGTTTTGTCGTTTTGTTTTTTTTTTTTCTCCCTGAAGTTTCTGACATTTAAATGTTAAAAGCTCAGAGCTTATTATCACCACTGTCAAATGTATTGTTATCTAATCTGTACGCAATGGGAAGGAGAGCTTTTGACATGTTTGTTTTTAAGTATAAAATTGAGGATGTTTTTTTTTTTAAGAATATAGGAAATTATACGAGATATGATAAAAAAGAAAATGGAATCTACTTCAAATTTATCCCAGCTCACTTACAGTACGCAACACTAACAGTGTACTTGATCAGCAAAAAAAAATGCATTCCTTAGACACTATCACCCACATTTTTAGATGTGGAAATAAGAGTCCGACAATTATTAATATCTGCTTCATAGGGGAAATTTCACCATTATTACAGCCAGTATGCTATAAGATGACTTTAGGAATTGGGGAAAGAGAAACAGTGAATGCACTGTCACATCTGATCTCTCGGAAAGAGAGATGAAACCAAAACGCAATCCCACACAAAATTCAGTGCTCTGCATCTATTCCGCATGATACTGAGGTGTGAAATTACATCCAAATCATATATATATATATATATATATATATATATATATATATATATATATATATATATATATATATATATATATATATATATATGATTAAACCCCCAAAAGACTATCTACAGAAATTCCAGGCTAACATTGTAATAGCAGTCCCAATCTAACAACAGTCATTGTTTGTTTTTTTTACTTTTTAATCACATGACAGAAATTATTTCTGAATAATTCGAAACGATTGCATTAACTGTATCAGAAGTGTATAAGGCTTGAAGTAAACGTGGCTATACGCTGCGCAAATGATTACTGAAAAGAAAAACAACCCCAATAACGCCTGTGCATTCCGCCTCATGTAATGCCCTGTGATAGCACGAAGGCGTTTCTGTGCATTTCCAAAGTTACATTAGGCGAGAGTACAGAGCCCTGCAAGAGCGACCACTCTCCTGTTTAACCCAGCCCTTACATCAGCCTCATCAGTGATCAGGAACGCTTGCTCCAGCGTGTGTTTGCACGAAGAGAGCCCGGGTTTTCCTCACCCATGTGGGAAGCCAGAGGCTGCCGGGGCGCTCGAGCGGATCGGCTCGCCGTTTCCCGGCCGCGTTCATTTCCCGCGCAGCCGCTGCACCCAACCAAACGCACGTCTCTCGCACATTTATCCGGATGAGGAACGGAGACACAGCAAGAAGGAAACACCCGGCTTGCTCACTTTCCCCCGGAGCCGAGCATCGCGCTCAAATAAGAAACGTTTCGTCCAAGTTGGGCAATCTGGGTAGAGAAAAATCCCCTCAGCGCGCGGTTTGTACACCTCCTGCTCCAGCCAGAAGTAGTGGCATAGCCTAGACCCAGATCACAACTTCCGCCTTTAAGGACAGCGCGACGGACAGCGACATCGTTTCCCGGGAAGACACGAAGTTTGACACGAGGCGTCCGAAGTTCGTACGCGCGCAAGCAGTTCTCGCCGTGTACGAGGGACCCAGAGTGGGGGATATGGCAGCTGCGACTCTCAGCGCGCTCTCACAACGCCTGCGTGATGTCGGACAGCCCCGTAAGTCGACGGAAGTGGAACGTTTCCCTGCATGCGTTAGCGCGCTGGAGCCTGGTGTTCTGTCTAAGCCGGAGGAGGAATTCGTCTCGAGTCTGGACAAACCTTGAACGCGTCCTGTAATGGTGCATCAGGTCTCGTGACGCCAAGCCCTTTTAGAAGGTAGTGAATGAGCGAGGAGGATGACGGGTACTGCTAGAGGACAAGAGCAATCTCTATACTGGACGGGTATCAAATGAAGTGCGTTAAAGCGCACAGTTTGGGGAGCTGTGTAATGAAGCAATATGATACATGTGTTGTTTTTTTTACCATTGCAAAAGTAACACAGAGGGGTGCTGGGCGTAAATGAAGCATCCAAGATTTATAGCGCACTCTGACCATCCTGAACAATTTCATATGTTCCCTAAGTGTTTCTGTAGTAGTTCAGGCTCTGGGATGAATGATTCCACTGACCTTGAATATGATAATAATTGCAAATAAATGAATGAAGGACGCAAACTATTCAGCGCATCGCATTAAAAGGTTTAGTAATGTTGCAAGGTCAATTTGAAACGGAATGTCTAGTTTGTGTTATTCTTTTACGCTTGTAGGACTTTCGAGTTGGTGAAATCCTTACGCTGATAATGATAAATTACGAGTAAACAGATTAACCTACTGCCAGCTCATTTGGCCTAATCTAATTCCATTACTGTATATAATAATCTGGGTGTTCCAATGTTGATGGAAAAAAAAAAGCTCGTCATCCACCTCATTTCTCTGAAGACCTTTAACAAGTGTCAAATATTTCAACGTACATGCTGAGCCGTAAAATAGTGCATTTCAGTGCCTTCTTGCGTGTGTTGCGAAGTGGGATGCAAAGCGTCGCCGGGAACGAGGCCAAAGGCGGATCCAGCGGCCCTGGATTCAGAAAGAGTCGGTCACTTCTGCTTAGACAGCCTGGCTGATAAACATTCATTTCACATGGCTGTCTAACAGAAGGGCCTGCATGTGCACACCACACAGGCTCAAGTTTGGCAAGGGCAAAGGAGGCATGCAGGGTCTAAATTTGCACCACGCTCATCCTGATATGCTCGGCGGAATGCAGCATGACAGAGCAGTTAACTGAGATGGTGGGAGACACCTTCGCTTGAGCCTGTGAGGCAGCTTTGTTCACCTCCTCCGCAATGGTTGTTATTCCTTGCATGTCAGGATGCAAGTCACCCTGGGGAAGATATTTCACATTTTTAGGGAACGCCGCATCAACAGTTTAGCATGAAAGCATCATTTTTTTCTCTCTCTCTCTCTCTTTCTCCCTCTGCACCCTGTCTCTTGCTCCCAACTCATTTAAACCGATAAAAACACTTGACTCGCTTAGAGAGAAACCCTCCCGGAGAAATGGATTCTTCAACGGACGGACCATCAATAGAATATTTATGTATCTTTAACGGCGCTGAAAATATCAGGCAACATTGCTCTGCTCTGAGAGACTCGATAAAAGTGTATTTATTTAAGAAGCATATGACAGTTCAATAAATAAGATTGCTATATTCAGTTTATAAAGCAGAATGTAAAACGTGATATTTTTACACCTTTATTTGCAGGACGCATCAGAAATCTGACCTCAAAACCTTAAAAGCTTTACCAGTGCCAAGGAGCACTTTAGAAAAAATACACGTCATTTCACTTGGAGAGCATATTCTTGCTTTCAAAACTCTCCTGTAGATCTTTGTAGAGTTTGCAACATACCCCTGAGGTTAAAGCTTGTGAAATGCAGCAGAGAAACTTAATACTCTTTTCACGTTTTCTTCAGATGCTTATTTTTTTTTTCTTTTTTGCTTCCTCCATTTCTTCTGGCCTCATTGTTGTCTTTTATATATTGTGCTTATTGCAAGCAATATAGATGTGGCTTGGTGGGGATTCAGAACAGACTTTCAAAACCAGGGGCTATGGGATGTGACATGGGCTTTGTCAAGCAGGTTCTCATTTGCACTGTCAGCAGGGGTCTGTTTGTGAAAGACCACCAATTTCATCTTTGATATATATATATATATATATATATATATATATATATATATATATATTATATATATATATATATATATATATATATATATATATATATATATATATATATATATAGTTTGCTTGTGGAGGAACGGTTGTGTGCATTTAATATTTAGTGCCTCTTGTTTTGGGTCTGTGAGAATAAAGGAGAAATGTTGCCGAGAGCATTTCTGATTAAGGAGACAAATAAACAAGCGAGACAAAAAATAAAAAACCCAGAGAAGTGTGTTTTCAAGAAAATTATCTCTCTGTTTTGAATGAACAGTGGAGTGTGCCGGACCATTAGGATTATTATTATTTTTCCCACAAATAACAACTCACAGTAAAGAAAAGTTTTATTCATTACATTTCATCAGGGTCATAAGACACAGCCTTGGTTGCCTTAGCGATATGTTAATTAGCCATCACTTGAAAGATTAATGAAATACTATACCCTTTAAAGAGTGGCCACTAAAATACCGAACACAATGCGGTGCTACAACCTGATCAGCATTCCGAAGAGGTGATAATGGAGTTATCCGGCCTTAATGATGTTTATTCTGGTGTATTAAGTATACAGTTTCCTCAGTCTTACATTTACACAAATATCCACACTCAGAAATCCTGTGGAACGTTTACCCAAATGATTGGAGGTTATTATAAAAGCAAATGGGAATTAAACGTGGAATGGTTTGCTCATAAAGCACAGATACATCTTATGGTCAGGTGTCCACAGACTGTATTGGTTTGGATTAATGATATAAAATGAATACAGCAAATGTGTGCTCTTCACAAAGCTGTGAATTAATTCAACTCTAGCATTGTCTGCTAAGGAAAAGGAAAGTGCATTGTGATTAGTCATTTTGTGTCGAGAGCATGATGCGGCCTAATGTATGCATGAGAATGTGAGACTTTATAATGAGCAATGAGAAACTTCATGAAGAGCTTTTATGTACATGCACAGCGCTCTCTTAATTAAATAGCACATGTAACCTTAGTGTCATGCTTATAGGAAGCGTCAGAGTTACCGCAGCATTTAAATTACTTTGTCTAATGAGCCTATTAAGGTGTCTATACTGGTCATTTAGAAAGTAAAAGCATTGCGAAGCAGTATTAATATGAGGTGTTCGAGCAGCATGTACGTGAAAGCAACACATTTTGTGACTATGCAACTTATTATTATTATACATTCAGTTAGTCCATGTTAATACAGACATTTTGTTCAAAAAAGGTCTCACCGCAGCCGAACCCAAGGGATTACAGAGCAGGGGGGGTGGAAGTCACTTGTTTAATGGTGAAACCAAAATTCAGTATCAATTGCCCAGACGTGTGCCCACACGGCATCCCACCCACAAAAAAAAAACAAAGAAATTAAGAAAGTGATAAGCAATAACAAGACTAAACAAGCACACATCTGCACCAATAAAAAAAAAGAATTTGTCCAACATCCTGTTGATTAGATGAGCAAAAAACACTTGCTTAAGGACTTTGAGTAAGCATGCCTTTCTTTTACTCACTTTTAAACAATACCACATTGTGAGCGTTTACTGAGCAAAGGCAAACACAGGGTGGAGGAATACAGGAAGACAGAGGCCATCTCTGATTTAAAGGTTTAGAGATCATTACTGGAATGCTGCTCTGATCCTACACTGTCTTTCATAATCCAGAGACATATCTGGAGCTGTCACAGGCAAACAAAGAAAGATGCAAACACCGACACTGCTAGATAAATAATGCTTTAATCTCCAGTCAGCTATAGGAGGATACGGTGGTTCATCCTTTCTATTAGTGTCTGTCAGATACAACCCTGTACATTTATTTAAAAGCATGTATAAAGTGAGGAAATACTAACAGATTGTGGTGACATGCAACAATTTCATCCAAATGTCTAAAAGAAAAACGAATTTTTTTTTCTTAGCAAACTAATGTGTCTATGTAAAGAATATTATTTCTCATATGCTCACATTTAAAGAATCATATTTCATTTTTATATGCTGTGCTACTCTGTATGGAAAACCGCATACTAGTTCTGGTTGCCAGACAAAGCATATTCTCATTGAAATATTTTGTTATATAGTTCTTACTTGATTTTACGGAAATCTCAAAAAGCATGCGATTACTCTTCATTTATAACTAATTAATACAATTTAAACTATTGTGAAAATAAAGTACTGAAAGTACTGCTGTAAAGATGTTAGTTTTAAGGTTGTAACAATTGCTACTGGATTACTGGATCTCAACAGCCAGTGGTTGATTTATTTCAAAGTGCAGTACATTTAAAATTGTTAAATACTGCAAAGCACATAGCAAAATATTGTTCCATATTAAGACATGAGTCTTTTTTTGTCTTTCATATAAATTAATTTATAATTAATTTAGGACCCCAATTTTTTTTTATTTTGTTTTATTTTATTTTATTATTAAAATTAAGTTCCAACGGTACTGGGATACTACAGCAGCCAAAATAAAAGTACATTTTCTATATCTGAACCGATTATGGCTTAGATGACATTTGAAATTTCTAATTATTATTATTATTATTATTATTACTATTAGGTCTTTAGTATATTCTTGGTGTAAATAATATCAGACTGACTGAGGCCTTTCTTTTAAGTGTGGTGCCAATTACCATTAAACACACTTTAATCTGATAAAGGGACACATCCAAACAGCTTATGATAATATATTTTCCTGTGTTCTGGCATTCTTTTGCACAAGGCAAAACAATACAGTATATGGAACATAGTAGCTGGTGGAAATTTGAAACCATAGTAGTCTTATTAATTCCCTTTCAATTTTAGTCACAGAGATTCGGATAAAATCCAAATGAATATATCTGCAGCTGCACACTGGGAACAGTTACTGTAGGATGTGGGGGGGGGATTTTGGTAAAAATGTTTTAGTCATGGTGTATGATGTTCTTTTCATTTTAAACTGTGTCCTACACTTTTTTTTTTTAAATGGTGACGTCCGTTCTGCAAAGAGATATCGTGCTTCACGCGTGATTTCCTCCCACATTGTCATTAAGGAATACACGGATGTGTAACCCAATGATTGCTGCAGTTTCAAAGAAATCTTATGCTAAGAGCATGTAAGCAAGGCCTCAGAGGAATACAAAGAATACCTAATACAAATGATTGTGATAGTGGGACCAGCGTGCTGTAATTTGAACGTGGTTCATCTGATTTTCAAAAAGAAAATTAAAGTGTACTGCAATTTCACCGATTCATCACAAAGGGAACATTGTCCAGTCTACAATTGCCAATCAGCATCTTGCTTTTTTTTTTTTTTTTTTTTTTTTTTGCAGAGTTCACTTTTCCCTTGAGCAGACGTACACAACACAGCAATTTATAAGTTTGTCTGTATCATTTCGGTATGCCGATGTCTTATTGTGTAAGGAGATGGTAGCTCAGTGGTTAAGCTGTTGGACTCTGGATCGTAAGATCATTGGTTCAAACCCCACCACCACCAAGCTGCCACTAGTGGGCCTTTGAGCAAGGCCCTTAACCCTCAATTGTTCAGTTGTAAGTTGCTCTGGATAAGGGCGTCTGCCAAATGCTGTAAATGTGTAGTTGTATTATTATGACAACTGTGCAATATTTCATATATTATAACTTTTTAAAGTATGAAGGTATTTTATGTTTTGCTGAAGGTTGATATCGCGTGTCTCTCCCGTGAGAAAAATGCAGCACTCCCTTATTATCGGCTTCTTTTGACAAGTTGTGCCCATTTTTTCTCACTCGAATATGTCAGGGTTTGTTTTTGTTTTGATTTTAAATGTTCAGTCACACTATAAGGGAATAGTAATAGCGTACAGTTCGCCGCTTTACTCTGCATTGCGTTACACGTGGGAGGCGATTTGTGCATTTTAGACAGGCTACAAAACCTGACAAAAATAAACCAATTTTTGTGGAGTACACAGTTATGAAAGTTTAACTTGCTCCAAAAGGGTCATTCTTGTATTTATGTTCAAGTGAGCTTTTTCTGTGATCTTTTCTTTTCCCATGTCAGGCGTTTCTACAAGATTCAATTTTACTTTTGCCAATTTCTCTCTATCGTGGTGATCATTTTTATCATTTCAGTTCTTTCCTTGCTTTCCATTCTCTATATGTGTCTCTTGACTGATCACAATGTGGAACTTTTGTTAAATTATGAAAGACTGGTTCGGTTTGAAATGCTTCAAACAGAATGCTTGTTATAGGCTGCTGATGAAATGGTGAATGTAAAAGAAAACTTTAAGCCAGTATTATTAAATAGTAATATATATAATAAATATATTATATTTTATTAACATTTTATTTTACCTTACTGCACCATACTGCATATTTGTGGAGTAAATGAATCTCTTAATTTATTTGTTTGAGAACTCCAATGCAAATAAACAGATATTTAAAAAAAAATTGTGCTAATAGATATTCAAATTAGTGTTTTACACCAGTTACAAGCCATGCAGTTCACACATATAGGTCTTTAGAGGCTTCCTAAATATCCTATTCCAGCTTAATACCATTATTATGAAACCATCGATATTATACCCAAGATGTCCTTTTTTTCATGAAAAGTCCATCTTGTAAATCTCCTTGTAAGTATATCTGCAACCAAACCAATTTCTTCTCCTCTATCGGCCTTGGCGTCAGAAAATCGAAATCGGATTGGTTAAAGCAACAGCTTCAAGAAATATAGACTGTAAGCTACAGTTTTCGCAATGTAGGCTCAAGGCAAACAGATACCTGTGACCCTGGGAAGACGTGATGGGACGGCACAAATCTGAGTGACTAACTCTAAACAAAATGTAGAAACCCTGTGAAATGGAGAGAGTAGCCTACTGGGAATGATATGATACATATTAATGAAAAAAAAAGCATATTAAAATGTGCGTCCATGATTCTGATAAAGTTTAGGTCCGCAGATAAAGCGCTGGTTTATTTGAATAAGCATAATCATATATTAGGGTAATAACTGCTCATTCACAGGGATGATCTACATCTCTCTCTCTCCACATAAAAGATATAAAAAAGAAAAATGCGCATTATAATGAGGAAACATGTTATGTAACAAAAGTGTCATTTATTTCATATTTATGAATGAAAACTGTTCTGTCAGAGCTTTCTAAAGAGAGTCATAAGTGCAAAAGACTTTATGAGATGGGCAAAGACTTAGAGGAAAAAATGTATATAACATAATTATAACAGCGACCAACTAGTCTTGTATGTTTCACAATATTAAATGAAAGTATAAGTGGCTGAGGGGGGCACGGTGGCTTAGTGGTTAGCACGTTCGCCTCACACCGCCAGGGTCCGGGTTCGATTCCCATCTCGGCCATGTGTGTGTGGAGTTTGCATGTTCTCCCCATGCCTCAGGGGGTTTTTCTCCGGGTTCTCCGGTTTCCTCCTGGTACAAAAACATGCACAGTAGGTTGATTGGCACCTTGGAAAAATTGTCCATAGTGTGTGAATGTGTGTGTAAGTTTGAGTATGTGTGTCCTGCGATGGGTTGGCATTCCATCCGGGTTGCATCGTGCCTTAATGCCCATAGACGCCTGAGATAGACACAGATCGGATAAAGCAGTAGAAGATAGAAGATGAATGAATGAATGAATGAATGAATGAATAAGTGGTTGAAAGTGTGACATTTTTCATTAGATCATTTCAGTAGTTCATTAAAAAATGTAAAACTTGGCAAACATAGCTATAGTTTTAGTGGTGTAAAACAATTCTGAACGTGCTATTTGTTGAAAAATTTCTGAATAATACCTACAACATATAGATTTAAAACCACGCATCTTCTCTTTCTAAAAATTTCCAGTAACTAAAATATACAACCCGAACACAAATTCTTGTTGACAGTATAAATACCGTAGTATTTTGCAATCCAACAACTAACCATAATTCACAAATGACTGTACACAGTAGTTACCGAAAGCAGCTACAAGGTGTTCTAGTATTGCCCAAAGTACAGCGCTTACCTCTGAGAGTACATGAAGCTTAAAAGCAAATGCAAATTTCCAAGCAGGGACTCTTTAATTAGTACACCTTGTTGATAAAGGAGCTTTCGCATCTGAAACTTGGCGCCAACACCTTGTACATACAGTACTGTACACAGCATCAAACAGCAGTGAGCAGGGGTAACGAGAAAATTCTTTCAAAAAAAGATCCTGAACTTATTTATTATGAATGAAGGAAACCACACATCTATACAGCCACGGGAAACCATTGTGTATCAGGCTGGCATTTTTGCTGCCACTGTAGCAGGGGATCAGGGGATCCACTGTGAAATTTCATTTACTGAATGATAGAGAAGAGAAGGTGAAAGGATCCGACCCGAAAGAGCTGAATTAAAAGCAGTCTGAAATTTCCTATGGGCTTGATGAAAAACTTAATATGTCTTGGGCAGCTTTGAATCCAGACTGCATTATGGTCTAAAAACATAACATCTGAATGTGCACAAACCCCAGTATGCTCTGTTTAGCTCTTCTGTTCCTATTACTGCTCTACGTGCCCTTAATGTGACAGGTCACAAATGGCTCGCCTCTTCCAAGAGAGCTGCTGCAATAGAAAGCTGCACCTTTGCTCGCATATGGAGTATGACATTTCACAGACTAAAAATAAGCGTTTTTTGTTTTTTAGACGGGACTAATTTATTCTCCGTCTGTACCTTATTCCTGCCCAAAACGGGGACAGACTATATTATATTCATTGCACTTTTAAGAAAGACTCCCTATTTACAGAACACAAACATTTCTAGAGCTTTGTACTACTAAAAAGCAGGAAGCTTGTTCAGTTGTTTGAGCACTATCTGAAAATTCAACCATTAATAGAGCTGTTGTTGTGAAGGGAAAGGGGTCAGGCTTTTGTGTGAAGATTTACAAGAAATGTGTTTTATTTTCTGCGCCATTCCACATGAATGCCTCGGTAGGATCAATATACACCACATGGCTGGATTGAAAAAGAGATCAATGTGTGATCAGTGGGCCTTCTCAGACATTACATTATGGTGCATATATGATACACAGTTAATAAAATAACACCAAAAATAAACAAAAGGTGCCTTGTTTGGTTTTCTTTTTGTGATTTTTTTTTATATTGGTTCTCTGTGACCTCTCTTCCATCGACTTCCTAAAACATATTAGTAAGTGTGTATGTGTATGTGTGTGTGTGTGTGTGTGGTGTGTGTATAAATGGTGCTCTGCGATGGACAGCCCACCCTGGGTGTATTCCAATATTGAGCCCAGTGGTACTGAGACTTTGGGTACAGCGTGACCCTGGCCAGGATAAAGCAGTACGGTTTTTCATACAGCCGGTTTGGGAGCTAATTATCAACCTGTCGTGGGCTGCATCTGGTGTGGTGAGAGAAAGGAAAACTGTGTTAGACATCGGGTCAGCAGGGAACAAAGGCTGTAGCGTTCTATGCCCTTAAAGGTTATTTTTAATTGGCTGGTTTCATTATTGAGAGCATTTTTAGTGCATTTGCATTCCTAACTCATAGTCCATCAACTTTAATTCTTGGGTATTTACATCTACATTGAGTGAATGATGTAGAGGTTAGAGCACATGACACACGCACTCGACCTATTTCCGGGGCCAAAAGTAATTGCAAAACGCTTAGATTATCATAAATAGGACAATTATCACACAACTAGCTATGTAATAAACAAACAAATCTTTTTTTTCTATGTTTGCCAAAAATGGCCAAACCTAACCTCTTCAAATGGTCACGACATGAACTCTTTAATCAGTAAATTTCTAAGAAATAAGCAATTTTTTCCCAGCTTAATCAATTCTAATTGTATTTGTGTGGTTTGTTATCAGGCCCTTGAGGAGCAATATCAGCGATGGAAAATAACAAAATAACAACTAATCTCTTAACAACAAAAACTCTCATAAGATATTTTTTTTCAAGCATTTTAATCATCGTCACAATTTTACTTCTGAGTACAAAAAAACGATGTCATTTATTGTCCCTGTTTCCGGATGACTCAGGAGCGCAATCGTTTCGAATAAATGATTTGCTGTTTTAAAAAAAAAGGACCATTAATATTTCACCATGCTTTGGACCACAAGTCTATATTCAGACAAAATTCCAATACCAAATAATATATATCCATGGAAAATATGTTGGATATGTACATATTGATGTATGCATTTAAATACTCTTTTTTCCCCACACTGGCAAAATAATATCACAGACATGACATTTCAGTAAAGTGTTTTTCTACCTTTCCTCATATTACAGCGGCGGATAGTTTAGTTTTAACAGGGAAGCACTATAAAGAGCACTTAAAATATAATCAAAAGACCCATTCTCTTGTACAGATAAGTCATTTTCTACAAATCCTACTAGAGCCAAAAAACAGTGGAGCCTAAAGGAACAGTTATTTGGACATTTACCATAACATGGGCTCGTCTTATTATTGCTACTAGAGTTAGGACAGATTGGTTAGTAGGAAGAACTTCTCCATAAATTCAAGATAAGTGAATTTTGCGCGCTTTTTCGGGTGAGAATAAAAATGCATTTTCTATACAAATGAATAATTCAATATAATAAGACTAGCTGAATGTACCTGGTGCAGGATGAGGAGGAATGTCAGTGCAGGAACCTTGTTGCATTTTGTTGACAAGGTCTTTTAACTGCAATGGCATTTACTGAACATGGCATGCATTTGTAGTTTGGTGGCAAATATGAGTGCTGACTCAATAAGACCAAACATTTTTAATGCTTCCACGACCTTAGGACTGTGATTATACTTACATATTACATTATATATACATTATATTATAATGGGATTGTACACATAAAAAGTGTCATGTGATGTAACCAAATGCACTTCATGTTATTTTTATGTTTTATATATATATATATATATATATATATATATATATATATATATATATATATATATATATATATATATATATTACTGATCCCTGTAAAGACATAAATTGGTTAGTTAAACATTGATATGAAGTGTGTTGGGTAAAATAAAGTTCTGTATCACTTCATCAAAGACATGTGACCCAGTCATAAAAAATGAAATTTGTTTGCTGTAGCCTTTCCTTCTCTGTCACTACTTTCTGTCCATAAATGATATCAATAATGGATGCATGGAGTATTATAAAATTGTTTGGTAACATTTTTGTCCCTTTTTCCTTACCATTTAACAGGGAAAAAGAAAAAAACATATATCATTCTGTCATGTGGTGAAGTCATGTGGATTTTCCGCCAGGCCAAGAGGAACTTTCTGATGAGTTCATCTTTTTAGAGTACACAGATATGATTGTGTACAATTTGTGGGGGAAAAACTATTCGCAGAAGACGGTATAGCTGTGCTCCAATGCTGGAGATAAATTCGAGTCAGTGGGTTATTAGCTCTTACTGATTTGGACAGTAATTTTAGTGCTATGAATAGACAAAGTTGGGTCACAGTGTCATTCTGTGTCTCTGTTTGGGAATTGATTGAAAAATGGTAGGGATCCAAATATGAAAAAAAAAACAATAAACAAGAAGGTCATTTCAGGTTCATTTCTCCAAAAAGTCATTAATGTTTAGGACAAGGAATACCGGTTAGCTAAACAATCCAGATCAGTATACTTTCCTTGAAACATTGATTGCAATTGATGGTTTTCATTAAACTGCAATTGCTGCAGAGGAGACAGTTGAAGAAGATAAAGTGAAGGATGAGTGAAAGCTTCTGGGCACAAGTTTTTAGCACCCAATTGGGGATCCTGTCCAACAGTGCTGCCCTGTTTGGCTTGCACCTGAGCAGCTGTAAATAGATGTCGTTCCTGGTTAGGAGAGTGTTCAAATGGTGGCTGCACCGTCCAGGAGACTCTCACAGTCGGGTGAGAAATCTGAGGTGTCAAAAAGCATAAAGGTGGTTGAAATCTTGGCCAGAGTTAATGGGTTCTGGTGCATTAATGGTAGCTATGAGACCACCTGTATCATCCACTGCACCACAAGTGTGGAGAGGTATTGTTTCCAAGAGAACAGAATATGATTTTAAGGTTGTGGAAGCATTATCATTCAGGATCTGTGCATAAATGCAACACAGATTAAAGAAAGCAGGCTTATATATATGGCAAATGTGTTACATCAGTTGGTTAACATTTCATACAATTGAAATAAGTCCATATAAAACAAAAATGAGGGTTTAGGCCATAGTATAGCATTTCAGAGAATTTATATTTATATTAGATTTAAAGATATCAGTAAACAATATAGAATAGAATAGCCTTTATTTGTCACGTATGCATTACAGCACAGTGAATTTTTTTCATTTCCCAGCATGTTTGAAAGCTGAGGTCAGGGCGCAGAGTCAGCCATGATACGGCGCCCCTGAAGCACAGAGGGTTAAGGGCCTTGCTCAAGGCCCCAAGGATTGCAGCTTGGCGATATCGGTGCTTGAACCCCGATCTTCCGATCAGCAGCCTAGAGCCTTAACAACTTAGCTACCCCCCTCCCACATATAACCATTACACAAGGAACGTCTCGAAATCCTGCTATTCTACAAATTTCAAGTTATTTCACAACTATGCGCCTTGTGTTCAATGATTGATCAGCGCAGCTCAAAAACTATTAGTTCTATTATTCATTTCATGATGCTTGTGACTATTCGGCTTGACTAGCAGTAAAAAAAAATAAAAAATAAAAAAATAAAAAAAAAGTATACCCTGAGATAATAATATGTGTTGAGATGTTATACAAGAATTGTTGGTGGAATATAAGACTTGTGGCTAATCTTAATATTCAGCCAACTCATTAAGAAACTCCTAATTCAGATCTTGTTACAGATATTCCCCAGGTCATCAGCTGTCTACCAACCCTCATTAAGTCAGTCATGTACGGAGCTCTGACAGAACAAAAGAGTAAGCACTAGGAATTCCTAGAAGACTGGATAGGATTTAATTCGGTGCATCATTCAAAACATCAATTAATGGTTATAAAAAAAAATGTAAAAAAAAGAGGGTAAATAAATGCCACTATGGAATAGTGTAATTACTTTTTGGCCAAGCACCATGATCATATCCAACATCTCCAAGACAGCTTTTCTTTACCCTTAAAATTACAAGGCGTGTTCTCCCTCTCCTCTTCTCCTTTCTTTCGTTGCATTTATGCTTCTCAGGGAGGTATTTATCCCCTCCGTAATTCAGTAGAGCTGGGCGAAGACTAATCACTTTCTCTCCCTACCTCCGGCACCTCATCATGGTCCATTGTGTGCATTACTATTCCCTCTGTTGCTGCTCCTGCTATCAAACACCGTGCAGACCGGATTCGCAAATGTTGGCAGTGAGTTCAAATGAACATTGTTCATTTCGTCATCTGATTTTCTCTAGTTCACTAATACAACACTTTATATCACGGTGTGCACTAGATGATGTGGGACGCATTAACAAGTAGCGAGAAAGTGGTGCTTGATTATGGTTGACAGGTTTTTATTTATTATTTATTTATTTAGGTTGATTATGGTTGACAGGTTTTTATTTATTTATTTATTTATTTTAGGATGGGGGGGGTATTTTGATGGCTCATGAAAAGCGCTGTAGTCTACTTTTACTCTTTTTAAGTGGATGTCTGCTTCGTAGCATCTAACAGAGCTTTTAACCGAATAAAATCGAATGGTACAAAACCATAGATGGACTTAAGACTGTCTGAAGCTGAAGCAATATGCTGAGCATTGTTAGCCTTTTCACAAGGCCTGACACGAAAAATATAAATCTGCTAAGGCAAAAAAGGCTGCGAAAAGGACACCCTGCCAAATGGAACACCTATTAAAACGTGTCAGAGCGCCTCTGCGCGTAGTTCCTTTCCTTTTGTCACAGCCTGTCTGTCTTTATGTCGTTCTTTTATTTAAAAATAAAAAAAGGTCTTTATCTACCTACACTGCTGTTTCCATTGTATTTTAATTCTTTGAAATTGCTTGTATGTGCAACAGTGCAGGAGCACTACTGCGGCTCATGTGCAGCTTAGTATTTGGAATGTTGTAGCGTTTATAGCAAGCTCGGGTTTCCGACATTTAAATAAGATTATACAAATGTCAGAATGAGAGGATATGTTTGCATTTCTATCTGGCAATTCTGCGTAGCTCACTAAAGAAGGAGCGTATCAGAATGCAATCGTTATTAATGTATTCTTTTTTTTTTTAATCCTAAACCAGTTTATCCCCAATTATGTGGATAACTGACATCGTGTTAAAGGATGAAGGTGGCTGATGAGTTTATTTTATAGTTCCAGAGCTGCTTATGTGGCAGAAAATGCAAATGGACTGCTTCATCTGAACCAGGGTTCGTAAATCCAACAGATTAGTCCTCAGTCTAAAATAAACCCAGAGCAGTTTTCAACAGTGGGCAGTGTAGCCATTAGCAGTGATTGGGGTTTGATTGGTGTAGGAGCATGTGCAGTTTATCAGCTGCAGCAGGCTGTTCGAGTTATCCTATCTCAGCTGGAGCACCTTGCTACCTCAGGTCTCACTCCTGCCTTACACTTACTGTCCACAATTTTGGTCTCTAGGCATCAGGGCAAAAAACTGCAAAGAGTGCCTTACCAGAGGTTTGCTCTGAATCACTTGTTGCTGGTTGGTTGCACATTCTTTCATGAGCACACACCTTTTGGACGGAGCATGTGCTTATACTGACAAGTTCATCTGTGTGTGTAAGAATAAAGGCAAGTCAATTTCCTGTGAAAAATCATCCTCTCCCGTACCACACTGTCCTCTACATCTGCCTCTTTCACACCAACCACCTGCATGTCTTCCCTCACCACATCTATAATCCTCCTCCTTGGCCTTCCCATTTTCCATTCTCAGCATCCTTCTACCGATATACACTGCTCTTCTCCACCCACTCCACCCTGCCTGCACTTCCCTAACATTCCAGGTTGACCCCAGGTACTCATCCACCTTCACCACCTCTTCTACCTGCAACCACACCACTCCACTGTCTTATTTCTCATTCACACACATGTACTCTGTCTTACTCCTACTGACTATTATTCCCCTTCTCTCCAGCGTGTATCTCCACCCCTCCAGACTTGCCATAACCTGCTCCCTATGCTCACCACAAATAACAATATCATACACACACATTAAAGTTCATGGAGACTCCGGCCTGACCTTGTCTGTCAAACTGTCTGTAAACGATTCACACTGGTCCGAGCTGGAAGAAACAGACAGACGTACTCACGCCAGGACACACCCACAGTATCACAGCTCGGGAGCCTTCCTCCAACATCCGTCTCCAGTCTTCGCCATTTCCTCTGCGTCCCTCAGCTTGCGCCGACTTTGTCGTTCCGTTCCCTGCCCAGTGAGTCTCTCCCCGAGGCTGATGTCACTCACCTCTTTATTGTAGTCGCCAGACGGATATTAGCACGCTGATTAATCAAGTCCAGAATTAATTCATTCCATCCGGCTACACCCTCCACTACCGACATGCTGTCACACTGTCCATTACCACAGCAAAAAAGAAAGGGCTCAGAACTGATCCTTGATGCAATCCCACCTCCACCGTGAACCAACATTTGGTTTCTACTGCACACCTCACTGTTATCACACTGTCCTTATACATGTCCTGCACCAACCCTCGCATACTTCTCTCCTACACCCGACTTCCTCATACAATACCACAACAATACCACAACTCCTTCTCTTAGCACCCTGTAGTATGCTTTCTCCAGATCCACAAGCACACAATGCCGATCCTTCTGACCATCTCCATTATTCTTTAAAATGAGTACCAGCACAATCCTTCTCCATACAACATCTGGTCAAAAACTCCACTGCAATCTCTTTTAACTATCTCCACACTTCTACTGGAATGTCATCCAACCAATTTTCCTCTTTTTTTAATGCTTTCTGTCATTTTCCTCATTCATCAACTGCTCACCATACTCCCTTCTCAACGCACTCTCCTTACTAGTCAACACATCTCCATCTGTATCTTTTAACTTGCAGCACATCCTTCCCAGCTCGGTTCCTCTTCCCGACCAACTGGTACCAATCCTTTCCTCCTTCCTCAGTGTCCAACTTCACATACAGCTCCTCACATGTCTTTTCCTTAGCTTTAGCCACATTCACCTGCTACCGTATGTCCTTGTACTCCTGCCTTCTTTTCTCATCTCTCTACAGATCCCAATCCGCCAACCTCTTTCTCCTTATGTTGCCCCTTATGTTGCCCCATCCCACCAACTCGTCTCTTTGTCTTCCCTTCCCTTTGCAGAGAAGAAAAGAACCTTCCTAATTGTCTCCCTTATCACTTCTGCACTAGTTGCCCAATCGTCCAGAATCTCTTCAGCACCACCTAGCCTCTGTCTGACCTCTTCCCTTAATCTCACACCACAATCATGCTCCTTTGGTTTCCACCACTTTATTCTCTTATCACTCCTGATTCCTTTTCTTCTTCATGTCCAAAAGCATGCTACAGACCACCATCCACCACAGATCGTCTAGCTACACTGTCCCGTGCGACCACCAGTCTCTTTCAGGTGGTATCTACTGAACAGAATATAATCCACCCGTGTGCACCTCCCTCCACGCTTATATATTGTGAAAAATGTGAATATACACTATATACTCTTGAACTATTACTGGGTAACCGTAATGCATTAATATTCAGCTGAATGTGAATACTGGCCTTTCTTAGAGACAGGAGACGTATAGTTATTCTTCAACAGCACTTTTCTGCATTCATAGACTGTAGACAGTGGGTACATGACCCCCACATAGAGCGACAAAAATTATTTCAGGGTCCATCCTGCAGGGTAAACTTTACACCCATACGCTAACAAAATGTGCCCCAGTGAACATCTCTAGTGATTAACCATTAAGAGAAACTGTGCTCAAAGTTGCCCTAGAGCCCTTGAAACACCTGAGGTATGCGTCTATGCCATCAGCAAGTAATGAGCCAGACAGAGCTACTGATCTCACATGTCAACACGTTTAGACTGAAAGTCAATTGTTAGATGAGCAGCTCTGACAGAAAAGAGATCTGTCTCGAACATAAAAGTAGTCAGGATATTATGAGTAAATCACACATATATAGACTTTCCTCATTGATGTTAAAAGCAACAATCCCAGTGGGTTGGGTTTATAAAAAGCTGAAAGTAAAAAGAAAAAATGAGAGCTGCATGTATAATCAGACAATGAATGTCTTGCAGTAACGCCTATAGTCTGACAAGTCCATAAGAAAGTGCATTTGGAACATTTACGGCAAAGCCGAAGTCGATCTGTTTTCAAACTTACTGTCTAGTTTGGTGTAAGGTTTATTTATTTATTTTATGTATGCATTCTCACCACTGTCACTATTAGACATGATACTGCGATATGTTCAGCTATGCAGAGAGTGTCGCCGATTGCCCTTAATCTGGTCTCTGAATACCTGGAGCTTTATTGCCATAATCAGGGAATCGGGTTAGGCAGAGTGTCTGTTAAACGGCAAACTACTCACCTTGAAATTATGGGCTGATGCCTGAGGATAAAGGTTTCCCCAATTATATTATTGACATAAACCCTGTAGGATATAGTCTGCTAATATTAATTAGAGCAGGGGTCACCAACGTGGTGCCCGTGGGCACCAGGTAGCCCCCAAGGAGCACATGAGTAGCTCTCAGGCTTGCTATAAAAAGTGCACAACTCATCAGTGAGATGCGTCTATAATGTAAAATGTAGTTAATTCGTTGTTGATAGTCACTGTCAAAAATCACAAGTGTATTCACATAGATAAACGAGTATCATTAATAATAATAATAATAATAATAATATATAACTAAAGGTAAATTTGTTATTTCAGAGGAGTATTTCAAACTGGTAGCCCTTTATATGACTCGTTGTCCATGTAGTAGCTCTCAGTTACAAAAAGGTTGGTGATCCCTGAATTAGAGCATCAGAGTTCTTGCATAAAAGTGAGCCCGAAAAAAAAGTTTGTTCATAGCATGTGCAACCTGTAACAAGTGGAAGATGCGATGTAAAGTGGCTTTTACTTGTGGCACTATTTTCTCCTATCATTCTCCTCACACCTCCAGGGTAGGGATTCTCAGTTTGCATGTCCTCCCTGTACCTCAGGGGTTTTTTCTCTGGGTTCTCCGGTTTCCTCCTGGTCCAAAAAAAAACCATGCACATTAGATTGATTGGCACCTTGGAAAATTGTCCCTAGTGTATGAATGTGTGTGTGTGAATGTGAGAGTGTGTGCCCTGCTATGGTTGGCACCCCATACAGGGTGTATTCTGTCTTGATGTTCCAAACGCCGAATGAACACTTTAGCTAGTTATTAATATAAACAGAAAAAAATAGTTGTTATAGTTTTTATGCATCTATAGATAGATAGAGCGAGCCTTATATGGGAGAATGCATTTCCTTTTCACAAGGAGAGCTGCAGCTGAACATTTTTCTCCTTATTGCACTGCACATCAGCACTTTTGAGATACTTTGTGCTCATTATAATGCTGCATTTGCACAATGTCACATTTGCAGTTAGATTAAAGAATTATATTCACAAAATTAATCTAAAATCGGTTGGCATCCGGCACAAGAATAGTTGACGCACAACAATACAGATATGCATGATGAGCTTTTTGGAAGACTGCTTATCATTCTGTCACTACACATCTAGATGCCATCCTTACCCATCAACCCCCCTCTCAGCAAATGTGTGGCAAATACGCAAATATGCTCCAAAGTAGAACTCAACATCCCTTTTAAGTTGACATGAAAACATGACATAAGGGGATGTTATAGGGGCTCTAAAGGATGTTGCATTGATGTATACAGATATCACTGTGTCTTATAACACATGCATTTCACATATGTTTACTGTGCCATTATTTACATTGCACTAATTATTAATCTCGTCTCCTGAAATCAGTTGTCTTTCTTGTATCTGAGGGTTTTCTTCTTATTGGTGTAATTACATCGAATAAACACAAATGACACTGCAGTTCAATTTCACGCCAAACAAAGAAAGCGGCTCAGACACAAAGGGGTGACGGAGTGCTATTTGAACTCGGATTCCGAAAAACAAATAAATAAATAAAAGAAATTCTGAAATCGGTACGAGTTAAGACTTGTGGCAGCTGCACAGAACTGAAAGACTCGACCAATATCAATCTGTGGTTCTTATTACATGAGTGAGCAGCCAGTAAATAATGAAAACTCACTGCTGAGAGTGAGTCAGTATTGTTGCATTTAGTATAGTTGTATTGATTAGCTGCCTGGCACAGCAATTAAAACTGTGTGAAAGAGGAATATACTGAGGCATGGCTTGCTGTATACTGAAAAATCAGCATTCTGCACTGGAAATGGCTTTTCAGAGAAATCCTCTGTCACTTCAAGTTAGTCAAAGATTAGGCTCAGTGTCTGTATAAAGAACTTTCCCTGACAGCTCAATAATATATTCTACAATTAGCTGAAAATTGGTTGTAATCTATAGTTCGCTGTTGAAATCATATGTGGAACATGTTATTGTTGTAAGAGACCTAGACCTATATTCATACAGTATGTACAGTGTTTTCCACTGTAGAAAATGTCACTGTGTGACATTTTCCTTCCTTGTTGTTTCTAGATTCATCGTTCCCATTTGGGGATGCCATCACCTTTCAAGATCATATTTTATAGTGTCAGGTAGGGGGGAAAATGCAAAAGGAAAAATTTAATTGGATTTCTTTCTATCACACACTGGAAAAATTAAAATATTTATTTAATTTTTATGCTAATGCATGAATCAATTTGAATAATACAAGAAATCTCAAGTGAGTTTTTTTTTCTTATACAAAAAGTGAGAGCAGAAAGTAATTGTTGAAAGAGCAAACACTACATGAATCATTAAATAGATAATACATCAAAATCTAAAGTTATTATCAGAACATGCTCAGTGTATTCAAGTACATGTTCAGTTTATGTTTTCTTCACATCCCAAAGGGCAGTTAGATATAGTCTTTCAACGTTTAATTGTTATTTGAAGATCATATTCCCAGCTTGTTGAAAAGGATTTGGAAAAAAAAAATCATTATAAAAAAAAAAAAAAAAGATTACATCCTGCCCAAGAGATATGTTGTATTTATATTTCTTTGCTTTCACTTGTTGTATTAATAAATGAACACAAAATGTTTTCAGACGATAATAAAGGAGTGGGAGTGCTTAACAAACCATTGTATCTGATAACATTCTCAATGCCAGGCCTGTGTGTTTTGGTAGGTTTACATACACAGGCTCGGTAATCAGCCAAGATCTCAATCAAGCAAAAAGTATGATAATATCTTGTGTTTATTGCTTGTAGCAAATAACAAAGCAACAAATTATAAATGCTGTATATTAATTCACCCAACACTCAGTTGTACAAATCTGTACAGGAAATAATGTGCAGTGAGTTGCATATTTGACTTTTTAATAACGCAATTATCGAGACTCAACAGACGAATACAGTATGATATAAATCTAACGCTGTGAAGTAAGCCATTGTAAATTGGTCCAGATATCCATGTGCTTGAAAAGTTGTTTCTTTTTTTTTCAGAACTGACATTTCATGCCATGAATTCTTGACTCTTTCCTTACCACGGACTTCAGAAATAGGTTTTCTTTGAACAATATTCTCCTTGAGATTTGATCTCTGGGAACATTCAGTTCATAACAGATTGCTATCAATAGTGAAAGACAAAAAAAAAAGGTAGCTATAGAAATTGGTCATAGAAAGACTCACGGTAACATAAAAACATAAAAAAAAAAAACCCACTCAGAATTCCACCTTTAAAGTTATCATGTCTCTATTGGGAAGAAAATGGTAAGTTTATTTCTCAAAATCCTGCGATTGTTGCTTATAATATCAGTGAGGAAAGTCTAGATATGTGTGATTTACTCATAATATCCTGACTTTGAGATTTGATCTCTGGGAACATTCAGTTCATAACAGATTGCTATCTATAGTGAAAGACAAAAGAAATAGGTAGCTATAGAGTCTGTATTGGGAAGAAAGTTTCTCCAAATCATGAGCCAATCCCCTAATGATTTCTTCCCAACAATGTTATCTTGGTGATGGAAGTTAAACTCAAAGCGTTTACCTGTAGCCACCATGCTCTACACGAATAAGTGTAACCAAATGCCATCATATATGAATATATTACACAAATTTGCTAGATATTACAGGCAGAGAATACTATATGTAAGAGTTTCATTCATCTGAAAGCATTGTGTTTATGTTCCTTTGACTTTTTTTGGTTTCCTCCAAATATCCCAAAATATATAGGTAGTGGGATTGGTCATACTAAACAGTCCCAGGTATCAAAGTATGTGTGTGAATTTCTGTGTGAAAGTGTTTGTTTGAAAGTGTTTGTGGGTGCATGATGGCTCATGATTGATTGACATCCCATCCGAGTGAAAACTCTGGCCTTGCACCCAGTGTTGTCAGTTTAGAGTGAAAAATGTACCATGACCCTGACCGGGATACTGAATGATGAATGAATTTTGTGCTCATTTTACATGAAGGCTGCCGATACATGAGAAAGGCACTGCATTGGAGCTATAGTCATGCTTACAAAAGAATTAACAATAGCCCACATATAGATTTGATTATGGACTGAGTACAAAATCTAAGATGGAAAAAAAAAACACTTCCCATTTTTTGTGGAAATTTTGTGGAACCACAGAAATAAATGAACAAAAATATAAGCAAGGGCCAGTAATTGAGGCTTCACTTAGAGAGGCTTAGGTCTTGGATAACCACAAGAAAACATTCTCTGTGGATGAAATAATAAAAGTGTGTATGACTGAAGTGATAGATGCCATGTTTGGTGTCAAATAAATAAGACGAAATGACAGAGATAATAAATCAAATTTTCTGTTAAGATTCCACTGGAGCAGAAAGTGAAGTAGTTTGATGAGGCTTAACAATGCAGCCACAATATTTAAAAAAGCAACTGTAACAACAAAATCTAATGAAAGTTAATTGTTTTTGTTCAATTTTATAATAGATTTTTTGTGATGCCGTTTTGCAAGTTGTGGAACTTAATGGCCACACAACAGGGAAGACCTTTTATGTTGCAAAATGCACCGAAATGCTGTTAATGAGTTAGAGATAGTGATAAAAAAAAAAAACAGTGTACATTGACACATACAAGCAGCTAGTCAAAAAATTATCCTAGTTGAAACTTTTTTCAATAATGTTACAGCCTGTGGAACCACAAACAGTCTGCCCTTAAGCCAGTAAACATTGTTCACAAAGATGTCTACTCAAGCAAATGTTCACGTTTTAGCAGAAACTGGCCGCTCACACAGGTGTACGCTTACCTCAAAAAAATATGGTGAATTCATACCACACTTGGCTCACAAATGATTATTTCTAAGTACATTTTGGTGCCAGAAACATCATTTGAACTCCATGAATTTTAAATCATCAAATACGTTTTAGGTGTACTCTGTGCTTCATGGAATACATCATATTTATTTTGCTTATTTGTATATACCTTTAGTTCTGTGGTACATAGTTGGATAAAAGAAAGTCAGATTTATATTTGAGGAGTACCGTTACAGAGGGATAAAAACAAAAACGAAGTGATGCTGCTATCTAGTGGCCAATTATAATACAATTTCTAACAACTTCCTTGGTCTATTGTCATGAATGTCACAATAAATATATATTATAGCTATTCCGCGTCAGCATCACGAAGTTATTTAATTGACTCTTGAAACAAATGTAACAGATAATCAACAAAGTAGTTATGCTTGATGATTATCTGTAAAATAAATCAAATAAATAAAAATACTATATCTATATACATATAACATTTAACTTGTTTTTTCCTCCCTGTAATCATTTAACACTTTTTGCTCAATATTTTACCCTTAAATCCAAAGTAGACCTACTGAATAAACTCTGGGATAGCTGTTGACAATTTCATTAAGCTTGTGCTGCTGTGTTACATCAGCACACACTAAATGGTGTATTACATCATGTGCATCATGTGTGTTACATTATGTGTTCCTAAATAGTGCACATTTAATGTGTTGTGCACTTCATTTCATTCATATTTGCACCCCTAAACTTTAGTTAATGTGTATACATTTGTTTGATCCAGTTAGTTGTGTGTTATCCGATCAATTTATCATTTTAATATTTGTTGTGTGCTTGTTATCAGGACCTTGATGTGTTGCATCACGTGTAGCAGGTATACAATCATAAACCAACATCAGCAATTCCCTTTTTCTTATTTAGATTTAATTTAGATAGTTACTAAAACTTTGAAGGAAAACAATAAACAAAGTCTTATTTATTTTTTTAAAAAATGCATTTATGATAGATTGGCGATAAAGGAAGCGTTTTTGTTTTTCATTCGAGTTCAATAAGATAACGGCTGCTTGATTAAGCCGGCCAATTCCGTTAATTGAATTTGGCCCAATTGTCGACATCTACTGTCTGGCTGAACGTGAAGTGTCGAGTGAGTCCTCCACCCTCCACGCACAAGGTCGCGTTCCGCATCCTCCACCAACAGCCGAGCGCCTATCTTATAACCCGAATAACCTTCGCGTGGTACGTATCCATCCTAATAAATCAACAGGAGGCGGGTAATAAGCTCATCTTTTGCCCGTCGTTTCTTTAATGGCGTCTGAAATCCTTCTTAACGCTTCTTCTCTAACGCACCGGAGGCATGGCGTCGCGCTGATGCTGCGTCCTGAATCCACCGCATCCACCAGCGGCGCATGTTCGCTCTGTCTGCGCAGCAAAGCCGTTTAATGGGTTTCCTCTTATTCAATTTGGATCAGTTATTCGCTTGTAGATGTCCTGGTAAATCAAGATCAGGAGAAGATCTGACACTGCTGGACGGCGGCGCACAAGGAAGCAGATAACCTTTTATTATTATTATTATTTATTAATGCGGAATCGGCTGGCATTTCCAAGAAACACTTGAGAACTTAAGATTTTTTTTTTTTAATTTATGTGTGATCTGTAATCGGTGATCCCCGGCGCATCCCTGTATCATGTCCCCGCCAGGCTCGGCTGCGACAGGCAGTGAGAGCAGCACTGCGACCGCGTTAGAGGAGGAGGCAGACAGCCCGAGAGAGGAGGTAAGAAAACAAGACTCATTCCACCATCATCATGCAGCACCAGGAGTAAAAAAAAGCGATTTACAATTACACACACCTGAACTAGTGTCCATCATGCGAATTGTGCAAGTCCTGCATGATAACATGCTTGAGCAAATACAGTACGTGATCGTAGCATAAATGCATTGTTTGTGCTCCATCCTTCAGTACAGCTGTGTTTGTTTAATAGTGACTGAGATGATCCTTTATTGCATCCAACATATTCCATCATTCATGTACATCAAATGTGCAGCATTATTTGGATTCTGCTATGCAAAATAAATGATTAACGATAACGGTTGATTGTGTAACATTGAGCGTTGAGGTTTTTAGTGCTTATCTGTTGTCGCCTATGCAAATCTACGTTTGCTGTTTTCTGCCCCTGTGTTTACGTGCAGCAAAGGCCTTTGAAGCAGTCACTGAGCAAGTCCCTGTGCAGAGAAGTGTTCTGGAAATGCCTCCTCCTGTCCATGCTCATGTACGGGTGCATGGGAGCCATGGTGTGGTGCCATGTTACCAAGGTCACCCGGCTAAGCTTCGACAGTGCCTACAAAGGGAAAGTCCATGATATACCATGACAGTCCATGCTCTGATGGTTACATTTACATCCCTTTAGCGTTCCTCATCATGCTCTATGTGGTTTACCTGGTAGAGTGTTGGCACTGCCATGCGCGGAACGAGCTGCAGTACAAAGTGGACGTAGAGGGAATCTACGAAAGGGTGCAGAGGATGCAACAGGCCAAGCCTTGTATTTGGTGGAAAGCCATCAGCTACCATTATGTCCGGCGAACACGACAGGTAACGCGCTACCGCAACGGCGACGCCTACACGACCACTCAGGTGTATCATGAGAGGGTGAACACCCATGTGGCCGAGGCAGAATTTGACTATATTCATTGCGGGGTGAAGGATGTTTCCAAGCAACTAGTTGGCCTGGATAAATCGCCGATCACCAAATTAAGGTTCACTAAGTGCTTTAGCTTTGCTAATGTAGAGTCGGAGAACTCCTATCTTACTCAGCGGGCCAGATTCTTTACTGACAATGAAGGTCTCGATGATTACATGGAGGCCCGGGAAGGAATGCACCTGAAAAACGTAGACTTCAAAGAGTATATGATTGCCTTCTCAAATCCAGACAACCACCCGTGGTACATCTCTAACTATGTCTTCTGGACAGCAGCCTTCCTCACATTCTCTTGGCCTTTGAGGGTGCTGACAGAGTATCGCACTGCTTACGTCCACTACCGAGTGGAGAAGCTCTTTGGAACAGACTATATCCCAATGACACCATGTGAAGAGCATCCATACTGCAGGCGCATTCCTAGGGTCAATACCATTGACAGCACCGAGCTAGAATGGCACATCCGCTCCAACCAACAGCTCGTGCCCAGTTACTCCGAAGCGGGTCTGATGGACCTAGCGCAGCGTCCGGGAGGTTTTAGGCAGAACTGTGAACGCTGCCACCGAGCCATCAGCAGCTCCTCAGTCTTCTCTCGTAGTGCTTTAAGCATCTGCAATGCAAGTCCTCGCCTTCCATTTAGCAGCAGCCGTTTCTCATTGGGCCGCCTGTATGGCTCACGCCGCAGCTGCTTCTGGAGGAGCGGCAGCCTGGACGAACCCGAGAGTCCGAGCGAGAACACGCGCTGTCTTTCCGGACATATCACCACAACTGAGGATGACCCTCCAGCCTACCAGGATGCTCTCTACTTCCCAGTTCTCATTGTTCACTGCAGTGAGAGCTGCCCCAATCACCGCTCTTTCCACAGAAACAGCTCATGTGTAGAGACCTCTTTATGAGGCACAGCGATGCACTGTCGAAGGATAGTAATAAAATACACCTGGATATGAAGGAACAAACGCTTAACTCAAAACTGACCTGTCACTCAGGAATCAGTGTCCATGACCCAGTATTTACAGGCCAGAGGCTGTTTTGGGAATGGTGCATTGTTATAAGACAGACTTGACGTTTCTGTTGAACTAAGAATGTCCTCAGCACTATATTTACCAAAATGTAATTAAATATTCGGCTAATTTGTGTACATTATCATCACATTCTTAGCAATAATCTGCATACTCTGTTAGAAGTAATAATTTTTCTATGATATTGCTGCAAGATTCCTCGGTGATGGGACAAGACAAGCGATCCTTTGTCTTTATAAAGCAATTATAATCTCGGTGTGCTTTTAACCGATCACAAAGTTTTTCTTTTCCTGGATAACCTTTTTTTTGTTGTTTTTTTTTGTAATCATATTGCACTCTAGATCACGTAAAAACCAAATTATGTGAATTGAACAAGAATGTCGTCAAGTTACTTTGAAAGTAAAAGTGATGTACAGTATATCACCATATAAGACATTTCTGGTTTACACTCGTGTGAGACCATGTATTGTATACAAGAGGTATCTGTTGTGTGTAATTTCAGTGTGATGTAACTTGATAATATGCTATGGTATGCTAGTACAAACCTATTGTCTATTGTAAGTATACTACACGGGATATCGAAATCTGCTGAGGAAAAAAAAAATCGACATTTCAGGCTATGCAACAATTAACCTCCAGTATAGTATGCCATTTAACTGTATATACATAACTTAAAATGGAATGTATGACTGTTGTATCTTTTTTTTTTTAATTGCTTGTAACAGACCAACCCATGTTGAGGACTGAAATCACACACTGGACAGGAACTTATGGTATATTCATGAAGAAAGACCTTGGGCAATGGGACATGTGTTGTTGGACATTATGTGCGTTACAAAGCATGGCACAGTTTGGGAAAGGAGGAGGGGGGGTTCTGCAAAATTCCTGAACTATATACAGTTTATTATATGGACTACCCAACTCTCCAAACAATGTATACTTTAGGGTTGAACTTTATCAGACTTTACTAGTTCTATCAGGTCAATGTCAGATCTTTGGGAAACATCAAATCTCCTTACAGAAACATTTGCCTAAATTGAAATCCCAGATTCAGATTTATCATTGGTGCTTTGACTGTTGTGTCTAGAAAGAAACTGTTAACACTAGATATATGCTACATTTTTATATTGCCTGAATATTTTAATCTATACATCTATCTACAGAATTCAGTAATGGTTACACCTTTTCTTTTCTAATTTTAAAAATGTGACGTTATAACGATTTGCTTCACAAAGTTACTGTAGCTTTATAAGAACCCTTCAGAAAAGTAACTTCTAGCTACAAGTACTGGTTGGGTAACATATGATCACGTTTACTGATTGGGTCTGTGGGAATCACACAATGTTGCCTTTATGTAGCACAAACACAAAATATAATAAAATCTCAATATGACACATCCATGTGACCATATAAACACTCAATAAATTCAATTGTGTAAAATTGAGGTGTGTGTTCAAGAAAATAAAGATGACATAGCAATAAAGTCAATCTAATTTGTCTAGCAGGGGGGAAAAAGTAGTAGAAAATGTTAATGGTAAACAAATGAAATGAGTGTTACTGGTGTACAATATTAGAAACAAAAATGGATTGGTTTATTTGCATGAGATTGTTGTTAATCACTTCCAAAGACAATTGAAATATATATAAGAGAACGTTATATAGAACGTCAGGACTAACTTATAATGATAGTAAGAATTGGATTTGGGAACAGAGAATACTTTGAGTATGGTCTTGGCATGCTATTTTTGTGGGAAATAATACTTCTCGTGTGCTTCTGCAGCCACCCCCTTCTGGCATGGAAGGTGTGTTATGAAAAAAATCATAAAGATATTGAAATAAGTAGGAACCTGGCAAACCATAATTCAATGATAGAACATTTGAATCATTCTTTTTTTCCAGCATATTTAAATTAGCTACTAATAACCTGGATGCTAAAAAATATTGTGTATTTTTTCATTACCCATACCATGTTTTTTCTTTTCTTTTCATGTACTGATCTATTCATCATATTTCATACATAGATTAGGTTGAAGACAAACAGTCAATAATGAATGTAATATTATGGTAAAAATTGTTGCGTAACATTTTCCAAATAAATTATTAAATCACGAATGTATAGACTAAGTGAAATTTATGACTATGAATTAGTAACCATCTACTGCATTTAATTCATTACATAATAACCACAGAAATGAGATTAATGTTCATTGTACATGTAAACATCAGTTTAAAATTAATTTTGATCTTCAAATCAATTTATAATCTTGGTTAAGGATTCTCTTTCTGTGTGCACACTCTCTATGTATTCTTCTTAGTGTGCACACAGGTCACATTAAATAACATCCTGGTGAAGAATTACTATCAGCAGTGAAATGTTTCCAGCAGGAGCACTATAGAGCAAAAGGCCAAGTATAGCATCATTCTCTTTAGGTGGTTGGCAAAGGAATTGATCCTTCTGTCAACCGACATACAAGTGAAATGTGTAGAGCAAAAGGTTTAAATCTTATGTAATAATACATCAAGAGAAAAAAGTCAATAGATATTAAAACAACTTTGATACGACTTTGAGAACTTCAATTACTGAATGTATGCAAGTTGTTTTACTAATACAGTGTTATTAAATCTGTGTTATTAAATAGTAGGGTTACATTTTATTTAACTAAAAAATACATACTGTATAATGCCAGTTATCAGTTATCAAAATGTTGATAATGTGAAGATTTATGCAAAATAATTAATTTAAAAGAAATCTATATCATTTTGTACATTAAACTGTACATATTTTGTCAGGAGTCAAACTAATTATTTGGCACATCATATCTTGTTTGTATCGGTGTTTTTTCAGTGAGGCTGCACATTTCATATGTAGGATTTACTCATTTCTACTGAACGTTGACTAAACCTACAGTGTACAAATGCTTGTTTTCAGGGCAGATTGGTGAGTTGCTTTTTTTGCCAGGCCCCAATGGAGTTGGATGATCGGTCAGCGATCGGTGCCCAAACTGCTTTGGCCCAAAACATAATTGAGGATAGAGCCTGGCTTTATAAGCAGCATACTATCGCTGTGTGGTCGCTGCAAGAAGTGAAACAAACAGCAGATATGGTTGCATGCACCTGTTTGTGTCCTTTGGGATGTGAAAGGTTGTTTATTGTAATTTCTTGGACAGGATTTCATACAGCATTTCATACAGCTTATTTATATATATATATATATATATATATATATATATATATATATATATATATATATATAGCATATATATATATATATATATATATATGAAAATTATTTATTTGTTTGTTTGTACTAATTGTCTTGTTTATTATGGAATTCTATTTTCTGTGAAATTTTTTTGGAGTCTGGGTGGCTCTCAAATTATTTTTGTTGAATATAACCACTATTTTCCCCCTTTGTTATATGTCCAGCAGGTGGCGTTATGTACAAAGCTCCCTTGAAGCTATATAAAATCATACAAGGTTAATGAAAGATTTACATTAATATACATCTATTGACAAAAGCCCTAATCAAGACCAAAATTTACTACAAAATTACCAAAAAAAAACGTAATGAACATTGTTTTTTTTGCTCTTTTTTGCATCCATGTAAGAAAACTTCTACAGACCTTTTATCACATTCATTATCCCTGTTAGCTTGAATTAATTCTGTAGGAATAATTCAAGGCTTTAATTGCTCCCTGGTTTTGATAAGGCAATAAAGGAAACACACACACAGTAGACACATGCATATGGATCCAGGCATACACATTCTTTTACAGTGTGTCATGGGAGCATTTCCTTGTCTATCTGTATACCAGATGATATAGAGTAAATAAATACATATATGCATTTTATAGTTTATCTGTTTTTTATTTGTGAATTGAATTTTGCAAAACTTAACATGAATTAGCATTAAAACTAGTGTTTTATTAGTGTTTTGGTGAATTTTTGAAGCTATTTTGTAATTAAAAAAAAAAAGTCAGAGAAGAAAACAAAAAAATCTAAATCAAATCAATATTTGGTGTGAGTACCTTTCGAAGAACTAGAAGTAGTGGAAGTGATCAGCCCTGATCTCAACATCATCGAGTGTGTGTGAGATTCCATGAAGAGACAGAAGTATGTGAGAATGTTATATATATATATATATATATATATATATATATATATATATATATATATATATATATATCTATATATATATAATCAAAATGCTATATGCTGTGTAGTCATTTTTACAGTAAACTACTTTTGGGTCATTTTCTGATGAGTCTGTTCATGATCAAGATGTTTTCATTTTTAAATGGAAACAATTTCTTTAATGTCTTAGTGTTATCGCATAAAAAAGGCACTTAAAGAGGTAAAATTGTGCTTTGTAAGAGGTAAGCAGAAAGTGAGAAAGCAGATCACAATAAAGCTCCTGTAAAATGTGTTGTTTCCACCGTTGACACAAACAGGAAAAAAGAGCTTCAGTAACTCAGAAATATTTTCCACTGCAATAACATCTAAGACTGAGTAATGTTTATAATTGTTTTTCCATCCAAAATAAAAGTAGATGGCTTTGGAAAGCAGTCTTTGTTAATCTGACCTCATGATATGCTGAAACCTTACTCTATTTTTATGCAAATTAACAATCAACCCGGGTTTTTGGAATGCAACATTGAGCCTTATTTCAATTAAACCTGACATCAGTTCTGAAGGTTACTATAAACTACAACCTACAACCATGTGTAGCTTTGGACACATACTTACTGTTGTATACAAAAGCCTGGGAGCCTATAGTCATAAAGGAAGCTTGTTTTGGTACTAGGTCTCAAATGTAATTTTATTTTACCCCAAAATATCAGTTATTATCATATTTTTTGCCAAGTCAGTAAATAACTGGTGCCCCTGTACGCCCTCACCTTTCAAATACAGCACTTGTTTACACATACAAATATAGCTATATATATATATATATATATATATATATATATATATATATATATATATATATATATATATATATATATATATATATATATACTCATCTTTCATAATTCTCAATATTAGTATCTGACACTGCCACGCACAGCGTTTTTACCTGACACAGACTGTTATTTTACCTGGCTCTATTTTTGAAACGTCTGTCTTTTTAAGGTCATGCAGACATACACGCACTTAGGTCTATGTCTAAAACTTGGCTCAGTCTGTTGCCAGGCACTATGCATATACACTCACTTACATGCAGGGAAAGGTTAGTATACCTGCTGGTATGTGTATAGGGATATGAGAGGAAACCCGACAACCATGAAGTAAATCCATCTAGTATGTAACACAAGCTGAAGGTCAACCTGGGGGCTGTATGGCAAAAAAAACACATTGGACTTATTCGGTTAAAGTGGTTTCACACATTTTAAAACTGCAGGCTAAATCAATGCTGTAAGTGAATCATGGGGTGAAGGTTATAGAGAACGGAGCAGCATTTCATCACCTCAGTTAACCAAGTAAAATGAATTATTCAATAATAAATGTTATTTCAGTTAGATGTGGGATGCTGAGTGTATTAAATACATGCTAAAGCACACAATACCATGTCTGACAGCAAGACGGTCCAAGCTATTAAGAGACAAATGAAGAAGATGGCAATTCCATGACAGAAAAAGCAGTTGCCCTGTTGTCCTATAATTGCAAATTCAAATCCCAAGGATGCCACAGCCATTCATGACCTGAAGTACAGAAAGGAAAATTCCATACTGCCTCAGCCTATTAATCACAGCGACACTAGCCAATCATAGGCATGTGTGAAATCATGCATGCAGAAGGGAATGGATAATGCTTTCTTCTGTGCATTAGAACCACATTCACCCCATGAACATTGTCAGTGAATAAGCAGTTCAGTTAATGTTGCTGTTGCATGACTTGGGCTAGATTAAAATGGTGCATGGCTGCCAAGATAATGTTTTATAGCAATTAATCAGAATTAAATGTTATACAAATCTGCAAAGTGCAGAATATGATGGGGATATATTTCTAAAATATACTGATAAGATATATTGCTATGATTGGAAACGTTGTTTTTCATTATAAATGACTGTAATCCCTGCCAAAATCTATTCTTATGACATTGATTTATTTGGTGTATGTTATGTGGAGGATATTTTATTATTGTTATATATTTTTTTCTTTTTAAGCAAAAGTTTTAAAAGCAATATGTCAGCTTACTGCTAGACCTATGCACACCATCTGCTTTGGCATCAAACTACTGCCATAAGAGTGTTTCCCTCCTCTTGGCTCCGATTTTAATGGCATTGGGGGAAAATAGTGAACCTGACAAAAATGTTTCATTCATATTTCCAGACCAAAAGTTTTTTCATTGATTTATGCTAAAACTGAACACTTGTAAATGTGTTTGTTTGCTCACTTGCCTCCTCGATTTTGCTTGGTGACTGGGCTGACTGGTGATATTTTCGGCGTGTTCTTTTCTGTTACTTCTTGTATTTATAGAAAAAGAGGGAGTGAGGGAGATAAAAACAAAAACAGACAGAGAAAAAGTGGTTTGTTCTCACACACACACACACAGTATAAAATGCTCAAGCCAACCTTCTGTATATCATAAAAGATTGTGCATCCTAGAAAAATGCTGAATTAATTCTGAACCGTCAATAATATATAATACAATTTAAAAGTCAACTCTCATCACTGAAAACTTTCTGAAATCGTTTAAATTTACGATATACAACATTTATTACAGCAATATAGTCAAGATGTATTAGATGCAAATCATTTTGCACTCTGGGAAGAGCGTGGCTGGCATTGTTTATGTCTATAGTCAGTACATTTCAGTGAAATAAAAACTCGGAACAGATGCTTTGCTTTAGCAGATCCACCATAAAGTTAAACTGCCACTGAGAGATTTCAGTTTTAAGAAGTAATTTTTCTTTGTGATCCTACAGCTTGCTAAACACACACCAAGAGCATCAGCATGACAGTTACGATGTTTGATTTATTCAGCACACTCCTATCTGCTGATGCTGTACCAAGTTCGGTAAGCAAGTTGTCTGGTTAGCCTTCCATGGTGTATGTGCTCTGTGCTCCAGTTACTGGGCATCCCTGTCTAATGTCTAAAAATGTGCTGTGTTGGACAAACCCTGTGCTGGGTCAGACGATGAGGAGAAGTCCTATGCCCTGGTCAGCGCTCCTGCTCAAGAACTGCAGCTGGTGGCTTTACAGCATGATTAATGAACATCAATACTTTACCACAACTACAAAAACTGCACCCTAGGACTGGTCATCTTTTCACAAAAAAAAAAAATACAAATAAAATCTCATCCATTCCATCCAAACAGCCTCACAACCAGCTAACTACATCACAATTTAAAAACATTAGTAATAAAAACATATACAGGTGGCTGACCAATTAAAATCTTGTGGACTGTCATGGTTTAACTGAATTTGTACCATGTCTGAACATGAATGCATTGAAAAATATCAAAATGATGTAATGTGCTCTGACCTTGCACAAGTATGCAGGGAAATCAGATTCAACTGTCTGAATTTCGTTCGTAATGCAACAAATATGCACATGGATCCCAGCAATTCTTCACCCCACCAGCAGAGGGCACAACTGCAATCATCGGATTACTGATCAGTCACTAGGAATGCAATTATTACACAGCACATGTATAACTAGTTGTATAACTATTTGTACACATACCAGGAATATACTGATCTGCATTTAATACTTGATTGTTATTATCTCATGAAATCTCCTTAATATAGGTATAACATTTAAATTAAATGTAATTAATAACATATTTAGTAAATAAAAATGATTAAGAGTATAGTAGAGCACAAAATGGGTGTATCTGTTTATTACCCTGTATATCGTTCAGGCGTACTGTTATGTAGCATTTTGTGGACTCAGGGGGATGACACATTTCATGAGAGCTTCTATTCTTGGCCTGATATCAAAAATGTGTTTGCTCACAATGTCACATGAATTACAGCAACAATTTGGAAACATGTGCTTCACTTAGACACGGTGATTAAATGCCCTGCCTATCATACAGTATATCACTTTACATCAATAAGGTAGCAATCAAAAGACAACATCTGCTTGAAGCCCATTAAAAGCAACAGAGGTACAGATACAGATAAAAATGTGCATTACTTTGGTGCAATTACACTCTATCTTAGACAAACACATAAGATCAGTATCGAGTTATTCAGCATTGTAGAAAAAAAGGATGTTGTGCGGAAGATTTGTCAGAATGTATTAAGCTGACTGAGTGCCGTAAATATAGCAGATTGAGAGCTGCAGTACTGCTCTTCTCCAGTTAATGCCAGGTTTAGCTCCACTGTGTGTAGGCAGCCTTCTACTTTCTCCACCAGTTATATTCTGATGTAATGACTGCAGTGTTTTTTTTCTCTCTCTCTCTCTTTCTCTCTCCAAAATGATAAATTGAATGTTGCATGCTTCATGGAAAATCTTGCCAAAAAAAATAAAGCTACTAAAATTATAAATGAAGATCTAGCTCTGTACTGTCTACACAAGACATGCTTTATACTCATTTATAGCTCTCTGTCATTAAGCTAGACAATTTTACAAATCTATAACAAGTCCATCTCTGAGTCTGAAGCCTTCAAACTTTTAGTGACATGCAAAAAAAAAAACCTGCTGAAGTGTTATGAAAAAAACCAACAACTTTGCAGCAGAAGGTACTGTCAGTCCATATGGACACCTGCTTCATTGACATTCAGTTTACCAAACGCATACAAGCAAAGCAAATTGAATATTTATTTACTCGGCTATCTTGCTCAGCTATTATGGTATTCTCTCCCTAGCCGTTCCCAGGTCTTATGAGCATTGGCAAGCTGAATTAAGGAGCCTTTATGTGCTTCAAGCAAATAAACTGCTTCATCCACAGATGTTTGATGATGGTTTATAGACCTTTAACACAGCTGTGCTTCAGAAATCGAGCAGAGCAGTACATAGAAAAAAAGGGGCAGTACGCCGCTCTAGTGGCACACAGTAAGCTCAAATACACGATTGGACAAATCTCAGCTCCTCTGGGATCTATCAAATTGATTCAATTTATTCCGGTAAGTAGAGCAATTCATTGGGGTTGGTCTGTGTGTTTCCCTTTTTTTGTTTTGTTCTGTTTTTTTTTGTTTTTTTTTTAAGATTTGCTCACATTCTGAATTTAAAAACAGATTTCCCAAGGCTCAGTGAGCTCGTATTTGTTTCCAAATATACAGTATTATCACTGTATGCTCGTTTTAATTCAACAAACTGGTTCGGGAATGTCAAAAAAGAAACATAGAAACAGCAGAAAATGTGACTGTACAGTATAGGAATTATTTAAAGTCCAAATGGGATTTTGATTTAGTCAGAGGAACCAGCCTTAAGAATGTCAGTGCAGTGACTGCTGGGGTATTAGCTGTATAAATAGCATTCTCTCAGGAGCATGAGCAAAGGGGAGAGGGAAGCACAGGCAACGCAGGACAGAAACAGCAACGGTGCGGAGGCAGAGAGCGCCTGCTGCTCCGCATCCCTCCAGATGTCTGCGTGTGATCTGTCCTCCCCGCTGCATCACACTGACGAGTGGTGTCATCTCGTTGACATTTCCACAGCTATCGCATTTCATCAGCACCATAATTAATCATCCCTCTATCACGCCGCTGGTCCGAGCCAGTCAGGCTGCTGTGACAGGAAAAGCACATGCTCTGCCAGGCCTTGCTCCGACACAGGCCTCTCTAAACCTAGCTGAATCCCACCACACCTTGGCTACAGTTCACTGTCCTTACAATTACATTACGAGCTTTTCTCACTCATGGTCTGTTTTCTTTTCTTATCTAAAAAAAAAGAGTAATGTCGCAGCAATATGAGAATAATTAGAATGAATCAAATTCAAATTTCAGTTTGATATATTCTACAGATTGCCTCAGTCTTCCCCGCTGATCTGGGTCGTACATTTTGGATTCATTACAAAGCCTTATTATACATGCTTGTGTGATCACAATGATTACTAGGTAATCTGTTTCGCCTTGGAAGAATTTGACTTCTTTTTTTTTGCATGTGTGAAAAATTCCCGACATTCCCTTTCTGCCTCACCGCACTGCCATTGTGCCCTTTTCAGGTGTTGTTTCGATGTCTGTGAGAAAGCTCTCCATTCAGATGCATAATGAAGCCACTGTGCCTGCTTGCATCAACATCCACAAAGCTATTATTGTCGAAACAATTGTCTGTCACTTAATGTTTGTTGGGACTGGAGTTTCTGTAGCCCAGAAAACGTGTCGCCCAAGGCCATGTCAGACAGGTAATGACAAGGAGCCCAGAAATGTTCAAAATGCCCCTTCCATGTTTGTCCAAAATAAGTAACGAAACACAAAGTAAAGATCCAACATATCATAAAAATACAAAGCCATATACAGCATGTTTTTAATATCATTTTGATTTTAGTGGTGAACCATCCATATAGGATGAGGTAGGCATTAAACTCCATAAAGTTTTTATTGTGGCTATTGCTAAAAAGAACATGGGAAGAGCAACACATCCTTTTCCTTTAATAAGGACAAGAATCACACAGCTCATGTTATGGCCATTTTCAAAGAAACATTTGGAACATTTTTGAAGAAAAGCAAAGGATACAGAGCTATGAGCCTATGAACGGCTGAATGCCTTAAAAGAATGCATCATAAAGTGAACTATCATTCACCATCATGATGTGTTGAGATTTATTAATTACAAGCGAATATTTGGCAGTACTCAGATTTTCCTCTGGTGCCCAGTATCCATTACTTTCTCAGACATTTTGGATGGATTTAGCACTTGGCTAGCATTTTATAAGGACAGATGGAGACAGTTCATACGATCCATGTGGGAGGCATAGGTGAAGTGCATTAAAATGACGGAGAATTCATTACCTGCCCTCTGAAAGTATAGACACTCTCAGCCACCTAAAACCAGCCGAGGTCAGATTATTATCCGAATTGCTGAACCAGAAACTTGATTTTGTGCCTGAAGGGGAAGATAGTGGGAGTTGAAGGCCTTGGCGTTGACAAAGAGTGTTAGAAATGCCGCTGTAAGCAGTGATATTACAACATTTTGGCCACGCTCATAAAACAAGTATGCTGCAAGCATAAAAAGAGCTGCATTATGATGCATAAAGGTTTTGCTCATTTATATGGTTTAATGGTAAAATGGTCAGCAATTACCGCGATCATTACAACATTTTACGTTTTTTATCTGAAATTCTGAACATACGAATAGCGCTTCACAGAAACTCAGTCATACCGTTGCATATTTCCAGCACAGTTTAAGTGTAAACGTGGTATTTGTTAAGTTGACTATGATTTGTGAGAAAGCGTTCAAAACAGCCAAAAGAAACATGCAGCAAAATTAGCATGATATATTACACCATTTATTTACAGTAAAGCATCGTTTTGATGGGTAAAGCAGCGCTTGAGATGATTCAGGAATATATTAGTGAGTTTTTATAGGCACCATTTTTTCACAAACACTTTAAACAGTAAAAGTGTTTTCCTTTAAGATTACAATCAACATAATGATTGGAAGAAACGAAATGATAATTCTGAAGTTCCGCACGCAGACCTTCGTTCTTGACTTCAAATATCTTCATATATGCAAAATATTTGCCTCTGCACTTTTCATTGTTCTCTTCTTGATGTTCTGTGCTCATTGCAAACTAAAGGTAGTTAGTTCAAACATAGGGAATATGTCGAACATATACTGTGACATTTAAAAAACACTGTGATAATGTTCAAATCAGACATTTGGCTAATTTCATTCAACAATCTAATGTTGTGGGCTGTGTCTTATTACCTGTGTTGTAATTCAGAACTTGGCAGGCAGTTCCTTTGACGTTCCTACATACAGGTATGTTTTAAAAAACTCTCATCGACAAAAGAAGAACATGTTCCTAATGAAACCAAAGACAATAGAGCTGTGAGGCAGCTACTGTATCTGCCTATTGTACACAATTTGAAAAAACATTGTTTCTTTACACCTGAGCGCCTAATTTCTATTTATGGTTCTTCCCAAAAGTGAGGAAACAGGGCCTTGACCTCAACCCACTGCAGAACATGCATCCCAGGCCCCCTCCTGACCTGATATCATTGCTTAACCTCAAAAACACTCAAAAGGAGCAAAATGTCCTGAGCAAAATGTCCTGAGCAAAATGTCCTGAAAAGCCTTAGCTAATAAATAATATATTTATATATATATATATATATATATATATATTATATATATATATATATATATATATATATATACATACATACTTATAGTAGAGTGTCCAAAAACAATACAAACATATTATTCAGTTCTGCTAAGACAAGCAGGATGTATAATTTATCCTCACTTCAATCAACAATTGATTACACTAAAATCTCTCTAAACCCCATTTCAAACCTCTGACTTTTCTCTTATTGAGCCTTCTATATTGATTAAACTCACAGCCAAATCTAATTCAGCAACCTGTCAGCATAATCCACTTCCTACTTTACTTCTTAGAAAGTGTCTTTCATTCACCTCTGGTCCTTTTTTTCCATGTTTTCAACATGTCACCTGTGCTGGTTCTGTTTCTAGCAATTAATATACAATAATGTTTAAAACAACGGTGAATACAACATCATCTCAGAACACACAACCTGTGGATGAACTAAATCTTTGGAACAGAATGTCAGGCTCCTCTCTTGTCCGCCGAGCCTGCCATGGCCATAAACTCAACAAATTGAACAGATGAAGATTAGAACCATTCAGTTGTCCAGTTTCAGTTGGTCTTCTGCTGTAGCCTATCTTTCCAGTAGCACATCTTGTATGCTTGCATGCTTTTCTGCTCACCAGTATTTTAAACAGTGATCATGCGAGTTACTATTTCCTTTCTGGCAGCTTCACCATATTTGTATTATTTTTCATCTGACCTCTGAGTGAACTGTTACTGCATTCAATGTTTTTTCTCACTCAGTGTTTTTCTCACCATTCCAGGTAAACTCTGGAGACTGCTGTGGGGGAAAATCCCAGAGGATTAGCAGTTTTTTAAATGCTCAAACAAGACCATCTGGTACCAGCAATCAAGCCATGGTCAGAATCATAGAGATGTGAAGATGTCATGTAAACTTTAACTGGAGCTCTTGACAATGAATCTGTAGGAATGTTTGTATTGTGCTGTTGCCACAATATATTATACACATCAAGAACAACCTCTTTCATTCTTAGTGGAATGTGTTTTGTGATGGAGTGTGTTTTTCATTCTTAGTGTTTGTTTTGTGGTGACAGCATGATTAATTTTGCTGCTCATATGTGTCATCTGTTAAGCATTATATTTACATTTACAGCATTTAACTGGCACTCTTACCCAGAGCGACGAACGAAAAGTACTTTGAGTCTCTATCAATGAATAAATCAACACTTAGTTTATAAACTTAAGATACGAACAACCTTAAACTCTGTTTAGTTTTTTTTTTGTTTTGTTTTTTTAAAAAAGACCAATTGTTTAAAGATGACTCTGTTGTTCAGGGGAAGCTCATTTCGCTCGTCAGTGTCAGAACAGAGAATTCGATTCAATTCAGTTTTATTTGTAAAGCGCTTTTTACAATTATCATTGTCATAAAACAGCTTTACACAATACACTTAATAGTAATAATAGTATACTATTATATAATATATATATATATATATATAATATATTACATATAGTACAATAGTATAATAGTGTGTGTCACTATTCAGTTTGTCCCTGATTGTTCCTTGTTGAGCAAGTCGAGACGACAGTGGCAAGGAAAAGGTCCCTGAGATGGTAACAAGAAGAAACCTTTACAGGAACCAGACTCAACAGAGAACCCATTCATTTGGGTGTTTTTGTTTGTGATTTGTCAATTTTGTTTTCTGTGGAGTGTATCCATGGAGAAGAGCGACGAAGTAACCCGACCTCAAGCCATTCCCATGCTGCTCCATAGATATCATGGCTTCTAAGGGTAGTCAACAGGGTCTTATGGTTAATCGTGTAAAATGTTGCTAAAAGGTCTAAAGAGGATGAGGACAGTGCGTTTCATTAATTAATTCATTCATTAATGTTCTCCGTCGGGTCGCGGGGAGCCTGTACCTGTCTCAGGAGTCTTAAGTCATCAAGGCAGGATACACCCTGTATTGGGTGCCAAGCAATCGCAGAGCACACACACACACACATACACTAGGGACAATTTTACAAAGTGCCAATCAACCTACCGTGCATGTTTTTGGACCGGGGGGAAACCGGAGAACTCCGGAAAAAACCCTGACGCACGGGGAGAACATGCAAACTCCATGGCCATGACGGGAATCGAACCCCGACCCTGGAGGTGCGAGCCGAATGTGCTAACCACTAAGCCACTGTGCATCCCCAGGGCGTTTTAAAATTTTAAAAAGAAAAGAAAAAAGCGACACTGATTGCTGATGACCAACGGATACAGAGCAGGATTCTTCAAGATGGGAATGACCCTTGCTTGCTTGAAGGAATTTGGCATATGGCCAGATGCATGGCAGTAGGTCTTGAGAGATAATCTGGAGTGTAGTTGAAGGTTACCACCTGCCCCTCTAAGGGGTAGGGGATTCCTGGTTGGTTGATATAGACACGGTGTACATCATAGTCTACTTATTTTTACACATAACAGCAGTTAACAAAAATTCAAGCTAATTTACCTGGAATGAACAGGAATGCTCTGATCTATGTACTAAGTAACCTTGAGACATGAATACAATGTGTACATGTCTGCAGATGAGCACCAGAGTTGGTTTGTGGCTTAAAACCGCACTCCTGAAGCCTTTGAGGTGATCTACGACCTTGATGGATGAGAATTGCAAGAAAATCAATAAGGATCAAAACTTAAATGAAGAGTGATTCTAATTGACTTAGTGATATTGATTGATGCTCGTGTCTGCACTTTGTTTTCTCTCTGTCTACACTGACCCGAGAGAATTAAAACAGAGAAGTACCAACAGTCTCACTAGCTCATTAGACCAGTTCATTACTTCTAATTCTTTCTTTCACCCAGGCCATGTATGACATTAATCAGGTAACCCAAGGCATTAATGCTCTCTGAAAACAATTCCCACTGAGAATTGTATATGCTCCATGACAGTAATGCTGACTGTAATCTAGTATGCTGTGAGGTAACACACTAGCTCTTCCAAACTTAGTTCCATACAGCCAAACATTTTAATGGAATTCAGTAAAATTATAGGTCTAGGATATGACTTTCATCACGACCCACAGACGTTAATGAATTCTTTTAAAGTGCTGATGAAAACATTTTTGCAGAGAGAGAAGTGAGTGTCAAGAGTAGCAAAGGCTTTCTATTAAGGGAAGAAGAAGACGCATGTTCAGAATTTCAACTTCTGCAAATATTCTCCAGGGTTTTGAGAGCATTGGAACCAGTAATTATACTGTATATAATTTATGTATTAGAAGGACTTGTCAAACATCCTGTCAATATGTTCACAAAATTATTTTCTACCATTTCTTACCTTGAGTATTTTACTGACGTGCAGGTGTCTCAATGCCTTTTAACAAGATGCCTCTACTGTTTTCATTTTAATCCCAAACACTGTCTATGCCATTTATATTATAATTGGGCCAAAGGTGTTAATGCTGATGCAAACTGTAATTCCAAACTCTTAATAAATAATGCATTGGTTTTGAACTTAAAATAAGGCTTGGGCAAAGCATAGACTTTGTATAATCTCATTATCAACTGATGTCGCAGCATTTCATTAAAAGCAAACAAACACACAACTTCTGCACAACTTCTGCATATTGTTTATAATTGAGAAGTTTTTAGGAACTTTATAACAGATTCTATAATTGGCCTACTTGAATGAAAGTTCATTTTGGTTCAATTAACATGGATAGTGTGGACCTAAATAAGACATGAATATATAATTTTCCTTAATTTATCAAACGTCAGACAAGGACAAAAAAAATATTTATAGGTACTTTATATAATACTTTTTAGCACTATAATGTTTAAACCAGGTCTTTTAATAATGTACCTTCAATTGTGTATTTTCAGAATTTTCAGTGAACTTTGCATCACACTAAACATGTCACATTTTGTTTTTGCTACCATGTAAAGGTGATGAACATTTCACAGCTTCCCAAACGATATCATATTTGACTGATACTTATGTGCAGCAAGACGAAGGCTATAGCGCTTGGACATCCCTTTTTGTCGCATCTGTAGTTAACAGGGCTGTCCAGAGATACATTGCAATCAGAAAAATGCTCGTAAGTATATAAATAGATATTTTACTCTACAAACTATATATATAATTTAAGTACAAAAACAATCTATATTTATACCTATCTTCTGTGAACAGAAACGTGCCCACTCATACAATAGAATAATGTACTCTTATTATCTCAAACTCGATTTTAACTCAGTTTGCAGAGAACTTCTCAATTGTCACTGACGATGAGTTGATGAATACCATTCAGTCTTGCAACCCCACCACCTGTCCACTAGATCCAATACCTTAATCCATGCTCCAGACAATCTCACATGATCTCCTGCCCTTCATCTCCACAATAATCAATGGGTCCCTAACTTCTGGATGTGTACCGGCTTCCTTCAAGCAAGCAAGGGTCACTCCCATCTTAAAGAAACCTGCTCTGGACCCATCAGACATCAACCACTACAGACCGGTATCTCTTCTCTCCTTCCTCTCTAAAACTCTAGAACGTACTGTCTTTAACCAACTGTCTGTCCTATCTCTCTCAGAACAACCTTCTAGATCCCAACCAATCTGGCTTCAAAGTGGCACATTCCACAGAGACTGCTCTCCTGGCAGTCAGGGAAAAGCTTCATGCTGCCAGATCCGACAAATTGTCCTCCATCCTCATCCTGCTCGATCTCTCAGCAGCTTTTGATACAGTGAACCACAAGACCCTGTTAGCTACCTTCAGGAGTCTCTGTATCTCTGGAGCTGCATGGAATTGGTTTTCCTCATACCTGGAAGGTCGATCATTTCAGGTATCATGGAGAGGATCGACATCTGCTCCACGCAGACTCACCACTGGTGTACCACAAGGCTCAGTACTTGGTCCTCTTCTTTTCTCACTCTATACTCTTTCTCTTGGTAAAGTCATCTCCTCTCATGGATTTGACTATCACTGCTATGCTGATGACACTCAATTAATCTTCTCCTTCCCTCCATCAGATAAAACAGCGTCTGCTAGAATATCAGCCTGTCTATCTGACATCGCTTCGTGGATGAGCGTTCATCAGCTGAAACTCAACCCGAAGAAAACGGAAATGCTGGTGATCCCATGTGATTCATCTCCTGGTCAGGATCTCAGCATAACTCTCCATAACTCCCTACTTTCTCCCTCCACCACTGCTCGTAATCTCGGGGTAACTATACCTTCTCTACAACATCAGAAGGATTCGACCGTTTTTATCCACACAGGTTGCTCAGGTTCTGGTTTAGTCTCTCGTCATCTCGAGACTGGACTACTGTAACTCTCTGCTGGCAGGTCTACCTCAGAACGCTATTCGTCCACTGCAAATGATTCAAAATGCAGCTGCGCGACTCGTGTTCAACCTGCCTAAATTCTCTCGCACTACCCCACTACTGCGTTCGACTACAAAGCCAAAAATGGATCTGCACCTTCTTACCTCCGAAACCTCATCACCTCCCGTACTGCACCTAGCTGCCTGAGAGCATCTAGCACTGCTCGTCTGGTTCCACCATCTCTCAGGGTAAAAGGTAAGACCAGCTCAAGTCTCTTCTCTGTTCTGGCACCGATGTGGTGGAACGAACTTCCACTGGATCTCCGAACAACGGAGACACTGTCTACATTCAAACGTCGATTGAAAACCTACCTCTTCCAACAACACCTATCCTAACATTCCTTTTATTCTCTTTTATCTCCTTCTGTCCAGGAGAAAAAAAAAAGGGCAACTGTCTATCCTCGTGTGCTTAAGTTTGTATTTACCTTTCTTGATCCTTAGAGTGAGACCTAAAGCACTTCCTGTACGTCGCCCTGGATAAGGGCGTCTGCTAAATACCGCAAATGTAAATGTAAATGTAAACTTGTGTTTGAACAGTATACCTGTTTGGCTGCCTGACAATATTCAGTACAGTTGTATGTCACACCACAATATGCAATATATGCATTTCACAATGACATTCCGTAGGCTATTGGCTTTCATGAATAACACGCTTGACTAGAAACTTTTCGAAATGTGCTTGATAGCTTGGTCCTTTCATTTGAAAAGTTGTCTCTCTAGCTCCTGACAGGCCAGTGTGGTGCTTTTGTGCATCTATGCTGGAGATTTGGTAATAGGAGCAAAACTATCCCACATGTTGTATCCCACATCCTCAAATATCCTTCGGCAAAAAGCAGAGCAGCAGTGTTTCATCTGCAGGTCAATACTCCACCAGCTGAGCTATTGACACAATGGCGTTCCAAAGGATAGTTCTGAACTCCTGCCAAAGTCGGATCCTCTAATCCACAAACGAGGGACTACATGCCTTGCCCTCTCTTGGAAAAGACCATTGTTAAGCTGCCAGATTCAGGCCAAATTTAGAGGCATCCTTTTAGCACAGCTCAGATTTCTTATTGCATTTTAATATCAGGGATCTTTCCCAAATCCCATTTCAAGATAGATTTTGTATGTGAATGTCTCATCTATAACAAGTGTTATTCATTTAGAACCTGGCAGATTACTGTACATCTATTATGTCCATGACAGATTGATATGCAAATATTTTCAATTTCCTATTTTGAGCCTGTGCAAGCAGCATTGCTTCCTTATTCGACACGCAATGACAGGATGCATTAAAGTTGCATAGTCGAAGCTGAGAGAAGAGCAGAAGGGAGGTAAAATCATTTCAGAAATGATCATTTAGCTGCCATATAAAAGGCGCTGTGTGGCAGATGGTGAACTGTGCATTTTTATTACCCAGTAGGCCAAATATGGAAAAGGTCATAAGCATGCCATTCCTCTCCAGCAATACTTTCATTCTGACACAATCTTTAGGTCCCATACAACAATAACTGTGTCACACTGAAAAAATATTGAAAGATTGTAGGCAGCACATTTACGCAAACATTTATATGTTGCATTAATATGTTGTACATAACTTTTAGCTAGTGTTATTACACCATTTACACTCTAATTGATTTATAATACATTTATCATTTGTTCAGTCAGACGCTACCAACTTTTAAGAAATAAATAAATACAGATAAGAACATAGATACATAGGAGGTTTAAAACTGGTTGAGGAACAGCCTGTGAATAAGGTGTGGAATTTTTTTTTTTGTCACAGGTCATATACCATGGCAAGAATGAACTCTGCAACAAGGAACTGCATCAGCAAGGTTTCTCCCAGGCAAAGATTTCAAAGCAGACTCTGGTTTAAAGAAGTGCTTTTAAAGCATTTTGGAAAAAGCACAATGAATCACGCTATACAGAAGACCTACTGAAGAAATAAAATACAGCAGATTTAAGTCAAGTCATGTCTTAATTGGGCATCTGCCAAATTCCGTAAGTGCAATTATTATTAACTGTAACTGTAATAATTAAGACCCAAAACATACAGCCAATGTAATTAAGAACTATTTCCAGCATAGAGAGGAAGTCCTGTAAGTAATAGCTTTGGCTGTGACAGAACTCTGATCCCATTATCATCAAGTCTGACTGAAATGAGATGGAGAGACAGAGGGATTTGAGGCAGCCTACATCCACCAAAGATCTACTAAATAGATGTTTTGAAAAACCTGCTGAGTTTCTTCAAAAGCTGTGTACAAGTGAACAGTATATAGAGCAACTGATGCATTTACTGTATGTAGGTGATGAAATCTATTTTTCTACCTATTTATCAATCTATGGATCTGTGATCTATTTTACTGTGAGATATTTCTGTAAGATTCGAAGAATACATACATACATACATTTGGTGAAATAAATGGCTAAGTATAATATACAACTTTCTATTTAAATTTAAATTTAAATCAAAAGAAAAAATGTAATGATGACAGATTAAAGCACACAGCAAGGGTTTTTTTTATTTTTTGTACTGGCATACTGGTGGTTTTTAATGGATGTGGTTGAGTGTCAGTTAAAGTTTTCCAAGAGAAAAGAGGTGACAGAATCCTTATCCAGGGTTACCCAGGGAAATTCACTTTCGGTCTAGAGGCCATGAAATGAATGACAACTAAGTAATTTTGCTGTCAAATTTAAAATAATTGGTGGAACTGAAAGCAAAAAAAAAAAAGATTATTACAGAGTAACTGTCACAAGTCAAACTATTCAAAATCTAAATGTCACAATGTAAAAGCTTTCTCTTGTGCTTCAGAAAGATTCGGGGGTACTGGCCTTGTTTGTGTGTTTACTGTTCTTTCAATGCCATGCCAGCATCAATTAGTTATTTTCATGGCAGGATCAAGGCAGGTAAGATAAGACATATACTCATTTAATACTGAGTAAGGAATCCAGTGAAGATAAAGTCTTTTATTTTTTTATTTAGATTTTTTTTTACCTACACAATTTGGAAAATACAACCTTTTTTTATTCTAAGCCAATATTACTTGAATACATAAAAAAAACTATGAAATATTCAGTAGGCTGAAGTGATTGTCTTATCATATTTGTTTAACATTTGAAGAGAGACATCAATTACTCTAAAGTGTACATTCACTCAGGACCTGTCTACTTGCAATGCCTGTGTCGGATTTCATATAAAGTCTTGTGGATCATTCAAATGCATTAGTGCCAGTCATTTAGAAATGCACTTTTGCCAAGGTCAGCTGAGAAGGAGACAGGAAATTGATGCTTGTTTTTCCTTTTGTCCGTGCGTATGCTCTCTCTCTCTCTCTCTCTCTCTCTCTCTCTCTCTCTCTCTCTCTCAGCAATTTCAAAAGATATAAAAAATACCCAAAACCTAAATATGACCAATTCAGAACAGATTGCAAGCCAGAGTTTAAATTACAAATTTCACCAGGTTTTTGTGATCAGGTAAAACAATTCCTCTGAATAAAAACTACTGCTTGTGTGTGTGTGTGTGTATGTGTGTGTGTGTGTGTGTGTGTGTGTGTGTGTAGGTTCCCATCGATGCACAGGAGGGCCTAAAACCGCTATAGTAGCTTTTTACAGCAAGGTCAGTGTTTTTATCCTTGGTCAACTGAAAATTGTGCTGTGGATAGTAGAACGAGAGGTGTCCCCCCTCCTTTCCTGAGCTAATACTTAATGTCTGCAATGCCCTTTTCAACTTGGTTGGAAAGGACTAATCGCATCACTTCGAACCGTAGCAAGGTCTTGTTGTCTTTATTTTGCAAACACGTACAAACTCGTCTTGGCTGCGTGGGTCATCAAACGAACTGTCAGGTGAGTCTACCCTGCTCTGTACATCAAAATCTCAAAGGAGTCCTAGAATATTTTCAGCAACTTTTTCTGGCATGCGCTGTTTGTACAAAATTGAATCCGTAAAGCCTCGCATATTCACCCCCATGCATCAATTTGTTGTGCGAGAGGCTGACAAAGAGCAGTGAGAGTTTGTTCGTTGCTGTGGAACACAGGAAGCTGTAAGTGATCTGGGTAATAGACGACAGAAATAAATTGACTGTTCTGTCTGATTAATTGGTAAAAAAAAAAAGAAAAAAAAAACTGTCTGCGAAAGCCAGCTCTGCAAGTAAGTTAATTTGAGGCAGGGCATGGTTGAGAGCAAGCAATAAAATTATGCATGGAAGTGATTTTAGCCTGGCACATGTTTCCATTTTAATTGCTGTCCATTCCGGGCCACTTCGTGTGCAAAGTAACATCAAACTTAAATCAATTGATCTATTTTTTTCCTCTCTCTCTCCTCGACTAAATATCCCACCCACAGAATGACATATTGTCCATGTAAAAATGGTGGACATACAATCTGCGTAATCGCATCAGGGGAGTAATCTAATCAAGGGTCACTAGGCATTTACTACAAAGTTATCTAATTTGTATTAACTTTATGGGGCAGAAACCGCAATTTGATCGGCGATGTGCAGACAGCATTAATCAAAAACATCCATTAATGTTGCTCTAAATTCGTAGCATTTATCTTGAGTGGAAATTAAGTAAATATCTGAATCTCTGAGAATGCAAAAAATGTGTGTGTGTGTGTGTGTGTGTGTGTGTGTGTGTGTGTGTGTGTGTGTGTGTGTGTGTGTGTGTGTGTGTGTGTGTGTGTGTGTGTGTGTGTGTGTGCGTGTGTGTGTGTGTGTGTGTGTGTGTGTGGTGTGCGTGCTGTGCGTGTGTGTGTGTGTGATTACTGTGTTCCGATTCGTGCTTGAACTTATTCCAGCATAAAACACACAGACAATTTTATCTACTTCTTAACACTGATATATGCACCTCACATGTTTTATTAAATAGACAAAGTATATATAAAAAAACAGATTCTCTTTTCATTACTGCAGTCCAGTTGAGGTGTATTACATTTAAACAGGAGAAAACTTGTGAATTTGTGTTTGGATAAGATGACAACATGCTGTGATTTACCACAGTAATGTGACTGTTTAGGATCCAGAGATTTGATTGGCTTTTCACTGAGATTCTCTTTTCAGAACAAACCTATTGTGTTCTCTCCCTGTGGAAGAAAATGAATTGTGCTGGGGATAAGGTTGCTCGTATAAAAAATTTGACTCATTATATCCATTATAACCTCCAGTCTCACTTTGGCTTGATGGTTGTAGACAGCCAGCTCCAGCAGCACTTCTTTTTACTCCAATTAGGATGCCCACTAATGGCTGGCTTGCCTTAGTGGCTGAGATAATTCTGAAGGAATAGGGAAATTCAGGAAGAGCAATTTAGGAGACCCTCCCCCTCATCACACACACACCCCGCTGTCACACACACTTCATATCCCCGGGTTTTCCGTGGCTCTCCTGTGCCCGTTGCCAGGCAACCTTGGGCTGCATTGATATGCACAGCAGAGGGAGCTGGGGATGCCGGCTGCCTTTGGAGTGTAGCAGCAGGAGCATCAGCGCCAGAGCTACACTTCCCTCAACAACACGCGCTCTACACACAGCTCACGGTACACCACGCAGGAGGGCGATTTACGCTGTCACTCTTCTTTACTCTCTTCATCCTCTTAAAGTGAATGAACTAGTCTCATAGTTTTGATGCTCCAGTCATGGACACTGATTGTAGTCTGAAACTCTTAGTTCAGTGCGAGGAAAGCCATCTGGATTGAAGTTTTAACAGCGTGTCAGTGCTGTGGAGAAAAAGGAAAGACTTTTTCTTTGACTTGTTAATGGAAACAAGGCAGAGAAACACAAAAGAGATTGTTCTCTTATATCCTTTCCACTGCTTTGCTTTCTTTTAATTATCATTCACTTAGACATTGTTTTTTTCACAACAAAAGAAGAGGAAGACGAGGTAGTTGGTAGAAGGATGCAAGCTCCGCTCAAGAAACTGATGACAGCTCACAAGTGAAATGAAACAGAGCAGAATATTACTGATTTACCGTGGGAGGCAACCATACAGAGAGATTTCTGAACCTGGAAAACCTCTTTCACCCTGGAAAGTCTTCACGGATCCAGAATGAGTGGAATTAACTTGTGTGTTAGTTGCCTGGGATGTCTTCACAAGCCAAGAAGGCAATCCCACCCGGCATGTACAATGCCATGTTCCTCCTGATGCTGTGCAAGGTAAGGTGTGAATGTATTCTGTCACAACATGTTTAGCCTGGGCACTGGGCACATTACAGGACCAGTGCAATCAAATCAAACTGATGAGTTTGAAATGCGAAATGTGTCTCATTATGCTTGTTTAGTTGAAGATCTTGATGATCTTGTGTAAATCATGAATCAATATAAATTATGCCTAAAATAATTCTAAACAATGTACATAATAAAGGAGGTTGCATATGAGTGATGCAGTAATACAATTTTATTTAAAAATCAAAAGACGGGATGTGAGATGTTCCTACCACAGAATTTAACATTTTATATGCACTAGATGGAAAAGTGTTATGAACTCCAGCATTTAACTGCATTTTTAAATATCAAAAAACTTCTCCCTACACCCACATTTTTTTATAACTGCGGACTACTGCGAGCTTTTCTGTGCACTAGCGCGCGTGTGTGTGTGTGCAGCTAAATATATTGGGTGTTGTTTATTTTCACTCCATTTTATACAAATGCCAAGAATAACGTTTCCTGTCAGAACGGATTATTGTACCGAGACATTTGATATGCTTAGAAATATCCAAGAGGCAAAAAATGTTACACCTCAGTGCTCCAGAAAAACCCATTCTCCCTATGTTTAAACCATTTTTGTAGGTTTGTCACCCCCCCCCACACACACACACACACACACACACACACACACCTCCCAATCATGCTCCTTTTGCCCCCAATATTTTCCAGCTGAGATAGTTTGGCTACACAGATCTGTTCCTGTTTTGGAGAAAACCGCTTTACAGGTTCAGCTACTCTTGGAGCATGTTGTAAAGGAGGTAAAGGTGAGGGAATCAAGTTTATTATAAGTTGTGACTTATCAAAGCTACTATATATATATATATATATATCTATATATATATAATATATATAATATATATACATAAAGAGAGGAGAGAGATATGCGAGAGAGGGAGAGAGAGAGAGAGAGCGAGAGATAGTGAGAGAAAGAGAGATAGTTTTAAATGAGAAAGGTGTAAAGAGTAATGAATTTACCTACATCTGTGCTCCATATATGGTCATCTGTTTCATCAATTTATTAGTTGTTTTTTTTATTTATTGGTTGATTTATTCTGTTCTTCTATTCGTCTTTCCACCTTTGAAATTTCCTGGACTAGGAAAAAAAAGAAGTAGGTTAAGTACATTTGCATAAACGTTGACCACAACTGCAAATGGCTCTGCTCTATGCATGTTTATCAGACTCTTTCCTGAAATATGATTTAGCTCCTTACAGCTTGAGGCTTATTTAATATTAATTCTAGCCTGTCTTGAATGAAACAAACAGTGCTTTATTATAATCTCATTTGTTTAAAAGCTTTGTTATCTGGCTTTTGTCATAATGCAAATTTTATTGCAAAAAAAAAATGCCATGATGCAGATTGGTAAATTGAACATAAAAATGTCATATTATTGTCATAATGAATATTTATGTTATATTTATGTTATAAATAATATAAAAATACCAGTCAACATGTGTAATTTGTTTATCCCGAACTTGTAATAATTAATATTATAATACACTTGCTCATGTAACAAACATACAGTAAGTTGCATTTATTATTGACTGACAGATTGATTGTTGAATTTAATCACTGTATTTGTTTTGAAATGTCGTCAGTGTTGACGATTTGGGTTTGTCCATGCTTGCTCATCTCCATAAGCTTATATATCTGTTTTAATAATTATTTTATGAAATAAATCAATAAATATATAGTTTTGTGCACATAGGAACCAATTATATAGCCTGTGGACAATCTGTGTTGGCGTTTTGATAACTGAACATCTGCTCTGACTAATGAAGTTTCCCTGCTCATAACTTGGCAAGACTGACATACGGTAGAGCTCCTAGAAACCCATCATTTTTATAAACATAGATTATTTGTTTTCATACATAGCGGACATAAAAGTTCATCATCCTACAAGAGACCTAGGGTAGATCACTGCTGTAGATCACATGTGAAAATACTCTCCATTTGCTTGGTGATATATAAATACAACGTAAGATCGCTTCAAAGCAAAACAATTTCTCACTAAAACAATGCTCTGGTTAGTAAATACATTTTATTTTATTATTATGCCAAATTCTGCTAATCAAATTATAGTCAAACAGTAATGAAAAGAGCACATCCAATTGTTATTACTTTACTAAAATAAAACATTCTATGGTTCATAACTTTGTACGGTGGTCAAATTATATTTATTTTTGCAAACAGCTCTATGACTTTGATCAAGAGCTGTAGGATCTGGTTAACAAACATGGCAAAGAGTCCCACCAAAGATTAATCAAGGCATCAATTAAACTCCACCACTCCTGCAACTGCAAATGAGCCTTGGCAATCAGCGTGTGTTAATTATAGTCAACAAATGCTGTCATCACAACCACAAAATAAACTACATTTTGAACTGACAACTTGATGGATGAAACACGACATGCGAGCCGAATGTTAAATACATTTAAGGAGAGAAAGAACTCGAACATTTATGCTGTTTCTCAAGATGTTACTTAAAATACTGTTGGAATTTTGATGTGTTTTGTTTTCTTTACAATCTAGGTTCAAATTGTTCTGATGTGATGCATTTCCCGGATCTGCAGAATTATAGCATTAAAGACACTGAATATACCTTGGGTCACCATGTTTAGTACAAAACTTTCTTTATCAGCCAGTTTAATATAAAAGTTTTTCTGCCAGTAATCTGCTTTGACAGTCCAAAATGTTACAATAAAGACAATAAATTCATTCTCACAGTTTCAGTATCCTCTAATCAACTATCTGTTCTTTTCTATCCACAAGCAATATATGTCAATTCTTTCCTTTTTTTAATATATGAAAGTAATCATTTGGTAACTTTTCACCAAAAGAGCTGATAATGTAATAGCGCATACATATTCAACATATTTTATTTAGTTATAAAACATATCCAGCTATTGAGCATGTATTATTCAGTGGACATTGTAAATTAAAACCTTTTTGATGCAAAATCTTTTCATTTTCCTTGAATAAATCATCTATATATATATATATATATATATATATATATATATATATATATATATATATATATATATATACTATATATATATATATATATATATAATATATATATATATATATATATATATATATATATATATCTATATATATATATATATATATATATATATATATATATATATACAAACTTGAAAACACAAGCAGTACTTTAATGGTATCTGCTATTGAATAAACACATTGTTTATTTTCTATAGAATCTTTTTCTGTGCAGCACTATGATAGATTCACTGTATCGTTTATAAAACCTGCATCATGAAATATGAAATAAATGTCATGCCTTGCTGCATTGAGCTGCATTTATAGCACTGTTAGATTTTTTTTTAAATCATCCCTATCAATCACTCACAATCCAAAAATGCCAAATCAATCACCCATTATTAGAAAATGATGGAATAATAATAACAGAAAATAGCAGAATGACAGATTACCATGCAATAAATAATATAGCGATTATAAAGTGGCAATAGTTCAAGTTCAAGATTATTTCTATATACATTTTATATAAATGATGTATGTGTGTTCATCTCTAACGTGAAAACTTGGGGCAACTGCGGCAAAGATAAACGCCCTTAGTATGAGGAAGAAACATTGAGGGGAACTGGACTCAAAAGTGGAACTCACTTTTATTTGGGTGATATCAAGAGTGTGATTTTAAATAATACAAAATACCAAATGTGTGAAATACCAACCAATACCAAATAACCGTGGAGTGTGTGATTGTGAGTAAAGTACTTTATGCAGTATATGGTCAGTTGACGTTGTGGAATCAAAAGAAGTCCAATGTCGAAACTCTAGATGAAGTGGGATCCAAAGTTGCCACATCACTAGATAGGTTGAGATGTTTTATGGGGTCTTGTTGTTTCTGCGCCCATTTATTACCTACACTTCTTATCTAACCTCCAGTTGTGACATAAATGCCATGAGATTAAAACCCTTGCAGTTGGATCAGTCATATGATGGTTGATCCCCAGCTACCATGTGCCCTTTGGTTGATTGGGAAAGTAATATGAACATTTAATGGAGCAGATGAAAACAGAATGTCTGCAAAGGTCAATGTTAAAGGGTCAACTATTCACATGGACTGTTACCTGTCCCATTACGCTACCTGAGATAGCTGATGGTAATGACCAATATTAAACCAACAAGCTTTTAAACATGATTCAGGAAAGACTATGCCTTGCATTTGTAACCTTTGACTTAGAATGCTGAAGAAACAACTGATACCACCCAGGGAAATACAATTACACAAAAGGTTAAATAATGGTTACAACATTATGAATAATCTTTTTGATTAAAATTGGTTAAAAAGACATGAAACAACACGTTTATTTTATATCTATAGTCTATTCTAAAAACAATCATTTCAAACAGCTTACCAATTACATGCAGACAATTTGTAGAAATCTTGGGAATCCATGTAGGGACAAATCACACAGCAAATCAGTGAATTAAAGTTTCTTCAATAACAATCCCAAAGAAAAGTACAAATATCAATAAACCCACAAAAAAACAAAATACACTCTCACCCTGCCATTAAGATTCAATATAAACTAGTCATCGCACATTCACATGTAGATAGAGACATAAACACACCACTGGAAAAACAATCAAAACTAAATTAAATTGCGATTATAAAAACTGTCCGGGCTGCTTCAAGAAACCAACAGTATTAGCTTAATACAATAACATATGTCAAATACTCCTCCATAATAGATTAAAAAGATTGACGAAACTGATTAATTTCAAAATTCCCAGCAACTCAGAAGTGCAGTACAAGTGCAGTACTACAACATCTACAGGTGGGAGAAACCACAAAATGATAAAACAGCAGTATAAAATGGGTATATGAAACAGCACAAAAGGTGTACTCGCAGGCCACACATGCAATACAAATATAATAAAAAAATATAATATAATAAAACATCAATAAGGAATTTTGCCCTTAAACCCACCATGAATTTCATACCTCCTAGGTGAAATTTTTACACTACAGCAGACTTCATACAAGTTGCACTTCCCATGCCAAACACATTTATTTCTAATTAAAAACACATATAGGATGGTATTTAAACTGTGACTTGTGACTTGTAAGAAGAACAAATATGGCAGACAACTCATCAGAACAAAGCAAAAGGGTTTAAAAGGCAACAAAGACTATTACTGTCCGCAGCACAGGAGTACATTCAGAAAGAATACCCAAGCAATGCTTAAACATGCCTTTATTCAAAGCAACAAGCACCGGACACAGGTGTGCTCAATGACAACTCAGCTCTCCACAATTTGGCATGCTTTCAACCGAGGGATGTCCACAAACATTACAAGCCACCATTCAAAGTATTTAACCTGTTACACACATTTGGGGGCAGTAATGTTTAGGAGATTTAGCCAAAAGGGGCTTGAACCTGGTTCAGTGTAACAAGATATTGATGTCCAAGAGCAATATCAATAAGCAAAGAACAATAAGCCAGACTTTTCGATTAATAGAATCCACAAAACAGTGGATAATCACTGTGGTAGTACAGCTTTTCCCTTTAGTTGTATTTTCATGTTTTACCACTAGAGGGAGATTCACAGTGTCATTCATGAGAGGTTCTCGGACTGGCATTTTTTTTAAACAATAAATTGTTGTCTATATTAAATATATTGAAAGTGTAAAATATAACTTTTTAATAGTTGATTCCATTTGATAAACACTACATTCTGGAATTCATCAACAATCCCTAATTTCACTCCCACAAACACTATATACAAATATTTTTAACAAAATGTAGAACAATACAAGTACTTTCAAACAAGTACATACAAGGACACCATAAAATCAGCATTGCTTTGGGCAAAACTACAGAAACACTCCACAAAAATGCACTTCACACAATATGGGACAAGGTATGCTTTTTCATCCATCTCAAACTATAACTGTCTGCCATAATATCTGTAATAAATCAACTCCTTAAGTGAAAAAAGAGCAAATTAATTTGCTGTGTCCTCTAAAATGATTGGCCCTCTACATGAGCCCAAGTGCCCACTCTTTTGAATGGCAGAATGAAAGTTTGATAAATGCTTAAAATGATGTTGGTTAAAATATGGAATTTCTATATTCATTCAAACAGATCAATCTGATATTATGTTCTATAGTTCTACACCCAATTAGTGGTTGACACTTCACAATGTACATGAACATTTAAAACTCTAAAAGTTATTTAATAATCACCATCTTCACTGGACCCGACTCAAATTTCTAAAAAACTCAATCTTAATGCACCAGACATGAAGAAGTGCACCTACAAAGTATTTTACAAATACAACATGGATAATGTATCATAAATGTACTTTGGAATAAAACCTTTTTGTTTCTTTAAATAGTCATAGTCATATCATACCATCTGTTATAATTTTCAAAATATGAATCAATAGGAGAAGCATGTTCCAGTAAGTTGCAATGTATTGAGCAAGTATGTGTTTTGACCTCAAATGGTAAATCCAACTTTAGATTGTTCTGTAGATAGGCACAGTACTGTGTGTAGATTTATTTTGCATGAAACAACATGCTAGGGTCATCTTCAGTGAAGAACAGACTGTAACTCTATAATCTTTACTTCTTATTCCTCTTTTGGTTGCTCCCGTTAGGGTTTGCCATAGGCGATCATCCTTCTCCACACAATCCTTTCCACATCTTCCTCTCCTACTTTTTCAGATGCCCATACCACAAATCACTTCTGCAACTCTTCTCCATCCACTCCACCCTGCCTTCACTCTTTTCTTCACTTTCGGAACACACTCTCCTTCACTCTGCACTGTTGACCCCAAGAACTTAATTACATCCACATTCACCACCTCTTCCCCCTGCCACCTCCCCACTCCACCGCTTTCCTAAAATGCAGTTTGCATTTGTGATTGCCAGCTCGTCTGAAATCTAAAAGGCTCTCCTGTGCAACTGGTTACTGGATCTCCTCTCTGTAAGCCATCTCATCATTACCTTTGATCAGACCTACCATCACTGTGGCATCTGAGAACTTAGCTATGCTGTTAGAGGCACAGACAGGTGCGGAGTCAAAAGGGAGTATAGGTGTTGATGGTGAGACTGGAGGAGGTGTTCAGTCAAACAGACTGTGGTTTGTTTGTAAGGAAGTCCAGGGTCCAATTACAAAGATGTGTGCTGTTGCCAGACTTTTTCTGCTTCAAGATTAGCTTGGAAGGGCAAACTTAAACAAATCTTAAGCTGTGATCAACAATTAACATCCTTGCATAAGTGTAGGGGATGTTCAAGTGTGTCAGGGAAGAACAAAGTAGCGTGGAAGTGGCATTCTTAGTTGACATATTCAACTGATAGGCAAATTGATATGGGTCCAGACTGGATGGAAGACAGGCTTTAAGGTGGGTGACGACAAGTCTTTTGAAGTACTATGCGATGGCAGGGGTGTGTGCACTATGTGTGAACTTCTGGAGAGCACTTTCTGGACATCGGTGTCAGCTCCATCCAGCCAGACTTTAACAGTCCTGATTGTGGGTTTCACATATGTGATGACTAGGGAGTAACAGTTTGGGCAGATGTGACCAATATCCAAAAGTGACTTCGTCAAATGTTATACTCGATTGACTGAATTATGCAAGCATGCAAGGGAATAGAATGTAAATAAGCACTGGAGAGCCGCCATCTTGGTCTAATATGGTGTTAACAATATAAAATATTTAATCACTTTGACATTTTTAGTAAATGAGTGAATGTGCAGTTCTCAGTCAGAATTGCATTTCAACATAACAACTCACTGTACTGTTATCCTATAACCTGCATTGTTGCCTTTATAGTAGGCTAATACCATTAGCAGTGGTAGCTTGTTTGGCTAGCTTAAAACTGTTCAAATATATCTTCTTGATGCATTCATCAAGCAGATTGTGTGCATAAATTGGCAGCTCTGTGCAAAAATGAAAACATAAGTCCTTCAAAAACAAGTGGTGCTTGAAAACTACAAATCTTGTGCTGAAATGATCTAGATTCATGTGAACTTTGTTAGCATGAACTAACTTAGCTAACTTAAATCTATCTTAGTTGTATAGATTTGAAAGTATATTGTACTCTTCAACATTGTAAACCAACCAACAGATTGCTAACTACACGCACAAACAAATACTAGATAGAAAATGTGATGGAATAGAAAAGAATAGACATTACTATTATTTACACGAGAATGCTCATCACAGGGAAAACAGAGTAATGTTTGACTTTGTCAGAAACACACATCACAGATTTGTTAAAGCAACTCTTGCCAGTGTTCATTTTGAATTCAGAACTGCATAGAGCTTTGACACTCTCAGTCAACACCAACGCTTAAGGAATAACTTTCCGTTAGTTAGAAATAACTAAACAAGTGGGGAAATGACGATGTATTTTAACACACAACAATGAAAATGTCATATATTTGAATTTGCTGTGTACCCACTTCCTTGCGGGAGTATGTATGTACTCACAGATGTTCAGATTGGTAAATGCAGGTGTATATAATATGATTTATTATGCTAATGTATTTATTCGTATTGTTTATGCATGTAGGCCCTGTAGAAAGATATTAATTAAAATTTACTATATGTGCGTATTAATATAGGAATTTCTCATTTTTTTGATCATTTATCACCTAGAGCAATATCATTAGTGGGTTAGCATTATTCCCTTCCAACATAGATTACTAAGGCACAGTTTGTTTCTTCTGTTACAGACTGGTCAAAGACGGCAACTGCAGACTACGTCAGAGAAAATGGTAAACACTTCTAATGTTGATGAGGAAAAAGGAATTCAAGACAAGGAAAGCACCGAGGAAAGCATTTTGGCCATGATGGGCATTATTGGGACTATCCTCAACTTGGTTGTCATCATCTTTGTGTACATCTACACAACTCTGTAAATTGCAGTGCTGCGTGGAGGAGCAATACAGAACATCATAATGCTTCCTGCCAAAATGTTCAGTCTCGAACCTTACATTACGACCTCTCAGAATGATAACAGACTATATGGACAACACCATGTTAGTTTCCCAAGAGGCTCAAGAGAACACCCAGGGACAGCAATTTCCTTACTGTCTGTATCAGAGGACATCAAAAAGAACTTTATTCTTTGTAAAATATTTACTCTTCGATTTGTGATCAGCATTTACATGCTTGCAAGTCAGGATGTGTACTGGAATTTCTGTGTATAGAAAAGTTTGCAAAATGATTGAGAAAAATGGATGCGTCATTAATGAAAGATAAAGTAAACTGATGTACAGGGCCTTTTTCACATTTTCCACAAAAAAGATTTTACATTGTTTGGGTTGTTTTTTACAACCATGTCAATAATCTTCATTAAAAATGCCACTTGGCAGTTAATGAAAGTTTTTTTTAAAATTGTTCTGAATATTTGCTACATTATTTATAATGATATGTTTTTGAATATCTTGCAGTAAGTTTGACATTAAAGAATACCTGTGATCAGAAACAAATCTTAATTCTACAAATGAATTTAGAAAAAAAAATTAGTAGCAAATTTCTATTTAAAAAGTGTATGTAAACACTAAACTGCACTATTGATGTTTAACTCTTCAGCACTGGCAAACATTACTCTATGTTATTCTTCCTAACTGTGCAATATCCTTCAAGGTAAACAATAAAGTAGAGATATTTTTTTTTTGCTTTAAGTGAAAAATGCAATTTTCATTTAATTGTCTGCCTCACTTCCACCACTTCCTATGCAGACAATATATTGCTCTCCTTGGCAAGGCATTCCTTTACTTAAAAAAATTATAATCCTTCATTAAATGTAAATTTATACATATAATAAAATTATATCCATTATACATTACACATATACATTATATACAAATATATTATGTACATTTATACATATAAATTATTTCCACATAACTGTGATGAATAAACCACTTCAGTGAAAATCATTGAAATCTCTACTTCATAAAAATGTGTAGTCAACATAAGTTTGCATTAACACCATTTAACACATAGTATTATTGTATAACATGCATTGATAACAAAAGCACAATGCTTTTTACAACAACAGAATGAATGTATTGTACATACAATATTTATGCATGTTCTTGTAAAATTTCATTTGTCACTTAATGAAGTGCCTGTGTTTTAGTACAAAATTCAGAACACCTACTCATTTACTCAATTCCAAATTCTATTAACTTTAATGGATATTCGCTCAGTAATGGCTCATTCTACTGATTAATCCACACATGTGTTTTTATTAATAGGACGATTTACCAATGTAGCATTAATAGCAGTACGGCATTGTAAGAACACATTGTTCTTTTTAAAACTTTTCAAACCTGAAAGTATATATCAGATTTTTTTATACAAATGATTATTTAGCATATACGAGACTGTCCTTAAACTACAAAAAAAATATTAGAATGTAATTTAGCATTTGTGTTTCAATTTAAATTGAACATTTCAGATTATGTACTCTTTTAAAGCATCCATCATTTTCAAATATCTATGAGCGTCTACTTTCTTATACTTTCATGTTACCTGGGAACAGAGACAGCAAAGTTCTGATCGATATATCTGATGGTGTATATGTTCATGTAAAAAATATTAAAAGCCAACTACAATTTAGTAAACATGTACTCAGTCTTCAGTCATGAGTGTTTTTATAAATGTTTCACATTTATGTTATTAAAAGATATAATTAGAGCCATACAATCCAAACATGATATGAATGTGACCAAAAAACTTGGACCAAAACTTGGACTATCAATGGAAAACTACATAAGTGTTGTCTTATAATTTAGGTCAAGCATAAGTAATACTAATTTTGGACTTCATTAGAATGGGCTACTATCTGTGGAATAAGTGGAATAATCCTTTTTGGGCATAATGACAGAGAGATTGGGAAAGTGGCATACTAAAAGCAGCTTAACTTTCGTTCTTTAAACAGTGCTTATTGAGATAGAAGGAATTCTCAATAGTAAGCCTCTAGGTTTTATCTCCTATGCTATAGCTGACTTAGAACCAATTACACCAAATCTCTTGGTTCACTGTGTGGCCAGACAGCTCTCTACCTAAAGTGATCTAGCCTGCTAATGAGCTCATAGGACAACTCAGCTGGAGACAGAGCCAAGTAACGCATCACTTCTGGTCCAATTCATGAGAGACACTACTTATCTAACCTCCAGCTGTGACATAAATGATATGCAAAGACTTAAACCCTTGCAGTTGGATCAGTCATAATGATGATGATTGACCCTCTGCTACCACATGCCCTTTGGTTGATAGGGAGAGTGACAAGGACATGCCCTGGAGCAGATGAACACAGAAGTCCTGAAGAGGTCAATGTCAAGGGTCAACTATAAACATGGAATGTTACCAGTACCATCAGTTATCAGAGACAGCTGATGAGGATGACATCAATATAAAACTAACAAGCATTTAACCTTTATTCAGGAACAAATATGCCTTGCATATGTAACTTATTTAAGAAACATGATTATGCCACCTACAATCCACCAAGGAAAAAAATGCCAAAAATGTAAAGCAATGGTTACAACAATATAAAGGGCCCTGCTGATTCAAACTGAGTAAAGACAGATGTGAATTCTCAAATTAATATACCTGTAAATAAATTTGACAGCAATAACCTATTCTAAAAATAGAAAAATGTAACCAGTTACATCCCCACAATTTGTAGAAACCTGGCAGAAAAAAATCCCAAAGATCCCAGTATCACCAGTCATCCCACATTCACATGTAGATTGTTACACTGGTATACACAATCAAAAAATTTTAATAATTATTTTAAAAACTGACAGGACTGCTCAAAGAAACCAGAGTACAACAGTGTTAGTTTAATGCAATAAAATGTCAAATAGCCATCCAAAATAACCCAGACATTAGGGTTGCACGAGCCAGTGTACTCTCAGTGCTGGTCCCAAGCCTGTATGTATGGGAAGTGTTATATTAGAAAGGGCATGCAGCACAAAACACAAAAATGAATGTCATATCAGTACAGTCGAGGTACCAGCAATCACCACTTAGCCAATAGTGTACTGCTTGAAATTTGGCTACACTTGGCTGGAGGCGGAGAAAGAAAGGGAGAGGGGGACAACAGCTACAAAGACTATAGTGAAAGGATAAATGGAGGAGAGTGGAGATTTGGATTGGAACTTTAAATGTGAGTACTATAACTGGTAGTGAGAGTTAACTGATATGAAGGAGCAATGAAAGATCCAGCTGTGTGTTCAGGAAACAAAGTGAAAAGGGAGTAAGAGTAGGTGGAGTTGACACTTTTCTATCATGGTGTGGATGGAAAGAGAATGGTGTATGAGGAAATCCTGAAGGAAGAGTACAGTAAGAATGTAGTGGAGGTGAAGAGAGTTTCTGATATGGTGATAATCATAAAGCTGGAAGTTGACAGGGTGATGATAAATTTCATCAGTGTTCTGCAAGTTGGTTGTGAGATGGAGGAGAAGAAAGGATTCTGGAGTGAGTTAGAGAGTATATGATTGTCGTTGCAAAAACATGAGCTGAGAAGGGGAGAAATGAAAGTAAAATAAATTCAAATAAACTCAAAATTTAAATCATTATCATTAAAATAATTTAAATCAAATTAAAATCAAAATTAATAATCAATTAAGAACAAACAGTTAAGAACAGTTAGCTGAAAGAACAATATTAAGTGTAAAAGCCATAGAGTAGAAAAAAACAATAAATAAAAAATGCAAAAGATGATTTGGTAAAAAAAAATCAAGAGACAAGTGACTGACAGGGCTAAATCAAGAAATGCTGGCCAATATTGTAGTGTACAGATGAGGTAAACAAGATCTGGGGATTTTTTTAAACAAAGGTAAATATGTACGGTATGGGTAAAGGGTCAGAAATGTGCATGTTCAGGGGATTTTTTGGTACATGTAAATTAGAATTGTATGGAGTTAAACAAGACTTCTTAGACGAAATGGTAAATCTTACCAGAATGTACTTATGTAAATATGAGCAGTATGGTAGATCTTTACGGTAGAGCAAAATTAGTGGAAATATGTCAATTTCAGGGGGCACGGTGGCTTAGTGGTTAGCACGTTCGCCTCACACCGCCAGGATCCGGGTTCGATTCCCGTCTCGGGAATGTGTGTGTGGAGTTTGCATGTTCTCCCCGTGCCTCAGGGGGTTTTTCCCCGGGTTCTCCGGTTTCCCCGGTCCAAAAACATGCACGGTAGGTTGATTAGCACCTTGGAAAATTGTCCCTAGTGTATGAATGTGTGCGTGAATGTGTGTGTGTGCCCTGCGATGGGTTGGCATTCCATCCAGGGTGTATCCTGCCTTAATGCCCATAGACGCCTGAGATAGGCACAGGCTACCCGTGACCCGAAAAAGATCGGATAAAGCGGTAGAAGATGAATGAATGAATGAATGAATGTAAATTTCACTGGGTGTGGGAAAAAAAAAGTGGGGTCTTTTGAAAAGAACTTGCACGTGATCGTTGACTTGTGACTTGCTTTTAGGGATATTTTCTCCTGAGTGCCTTCTGGGATGTGACTGACCTGCAATAAAAGCTGTTTAACTCTGTTTCAACCTTTCAACTGAAAGATCTCTTCATTTGATTTGTTTATGCATTATTTGAAGGTTAATGGTAATTGATCAGTCAATAGAAAATAAAATTACAACAGGAGGAGCCGAAAGTAGAAATACTCCTCCATGATAGATCAAACAGACTGACAAATATAATAAGGTTACAAATAAAATTTGTGATTTCAATAATGGATTTCACCCTTAATGAAAAGGCAGGGGCTCTGAACACAACTGTCAGATAGGTGCTGAACAAACATAGCTACTTCAGCACCTGTAATGGGGAAAGCCGGCGAACACATGGCAGGGGGATGGAGCAAGTGGATACAGCTGGAAGCAAATCAACAGAGAAGGGCAAGACAAGCAGATCATAGAAAAGGAGCCTCGGGTGGAGATGATGGAGAATGTTTAATTCCAGAGTAACACTGACCTTTTCTCTCTTCTTCCCTTAAGGCAGCAATGACAGCAGAGGAGAATCCTTAGGCTCGGGACATCCTGTCTGGAGCCTGTGTTCTACCGGCCCCATGAACGAGCTACTACACCCATTATAAATGTCTTACGTCCTAGTGAAATTCTTACACTACATAAGATTTCATCTGAGTTGTCACACCCAAAATGAACCCCTAATGACAAACACATTTAAACTGTGACTCATGACTCATAATAAGGCAGATAACTCACCAGAAAATAGCAAAGGGAGTTAAAAGGCAACAAAAAAGCAACTGTACCATGCCTGCACGCAGCACATGCAGAAAACATGTAGAATACCTAAATTTCCCTGAATTCCTATGCCTACAAACTGCGTATTAACAACAGGTATTAACTACTCAATACTATATATACTACTGTATTAGCCGATATTGCAGTATGGAACCTTACAGAAGCGCATTGCATTCACAAATCCGTATTAAGGAACATTTTTCTTTTGTGAATGCAATGCATTTCTGTATAACCTAAACATATCACCAGTTTATATGGGAAGCAACTGGAACATAATTCTTATAAGAGCCACGTCCCATATTTTACCATTAAAACAACCACCAAAAAAGTAACATTGAAATGAACAAGAAATTAATATTAAAAGAATAATGACCAGAAAAATACAAATTAAATAATCAATAATTTTAATAAAGGGAGATATTTTTATTGAGATTTATATCATTAAGTGATCAAGAATGTCTCTGTTCAGGGTTACATCACTGATCCCCTCTGTCTCATCCACATTAACCAGACTCCTTGTTACCTTCTGTCATGTTCATTATTAGCTTTGTAAAAAGTTGTCAAAAAATACTTTTGAAAAAAAAAAAGCCTTTTGATTACGGTCATTTGGATAGTTTCTGTTGTCATTATGATTTAAAAAGAGTAAACAGTTGTTTGACAATAAATGGCTTCAATAAATGGCATGATGAATATTTCTTTCTCTTGCTGTCACTGTCAGCGTTCCCAAAGCGTTCCCAACGAAGCTTGAGTATTGTTCCCATTGTTCCATGTACAGGTCCTCTAGTCTCTCCATACCTTTCGGGGACACCTTTCTCCTGGCTCCTTGTCCTTCGACCGACGTGTGCCAATTCACACTAGGCAGGGACTTGTTAGTGTGGCAGTGTTGGACGCTCCTTCCCGAAGCATTACCAATGCAGCTTACTTTCCTGAAAAGAAACATCTCTAGGTTACGTACATAACCCTGGCTCCCTGAGGGAACGAGGGCCACAACTTACTGCAAATCTGAAGCACTTAATTCCACTTTCAAAGCAGATGCTAGTTATGTCGAAATGCGCTTTTATGCTTCCTGGTCATGATATCATCTGCGGGTGACACACTCCATCCACAATAATAGTTGGACAGGATTTCACACATGTTCAGAGCAGATCAAGACGAAGCATTTCCAAAATATTACTGACACAGTGTGGCATTCCCTCAGGGAACAAGGGTATATATTTAACCTAGAAACGTTCTTCGTAAAATTTTCAAAGGTACATTTCAGATTCTTTATATAAATGAATATTTAGCATATAGTTGACTGTCTTTAAACTGCACATGTAAAAATGTTAAAAGGCAACTACAATTTATTAAACATGCAAATTTATGTTTAGACCATGTTTATGTTTTGAACAACAAAAAAAACTACTTCCTTTCATTAACTGCAATTTTCATAATCTGTGCAATATGCCATATGCCATAAATATGATACAAATGTGACAAGATTGCCCAATATTAAAATAAGTATATATCCACATATATTATTGGTTAAGTAGATCCAAACTACATGATACTCTGTTCTCTTATAATTTAGGTCATATGTATCAAAATTATTTTGGATTCATTAGAATTCCCTACTATCTGTGGCCAAGTGGAATAATCCTGTTTGGACAAAAGGATACAGAGAGATAGAGAGATGTGGAAAGTGGCATACTAAAAACAGCTTAACTCTTGTATGCGAGTTCCAGAGATTAGGCAGTGAACCAAACAAACAATGTTATTTGAATATTTCCCAGCTGAATAAATCGAGTTGAGCTGAGAAGCGGGCATTCTGTCAGTTTTACTGGAGTATGCAGATGTTTAGCATCGGTTCATTGCATAGGAAAAACAAATATGAACCCACCATTCATTGTGCAATATCAGCCTTCATCTGATTATCAATATTATTTATTTGTTCATTCAATTGTTCATTTATCCTTCGAAACCAATTTATATAATCAGGGTATGAATGGATCTAGAGCCTATTGCAGTAACTGAGCGCAAAACAGGAAACTCGCTACAAGTTTAGAACAGGTTCACTCTACAAGTTCACTTTAATTTACACATAATGTACACATCCAACCTGTATGCTTTTAGACAGTAGAGAAAAATGGTACAAGCACAGAAAGAATATGCAAAACTCCACACAGTAACCTGAGCTCGAGATAGAATCCAAAGTCCAGAGTTGTCAGACAGCTACCCACTTCACTATCCACCAGTAAAAGAAACCCTAAAATAAAACCATTATTTTGCTGCACCTGTATAACAAAAAATAATGGTAAAAGTAGCCAGTGAAAAGTGACATTCCTGTGTATATAGAATCCTGCAGAACAATTGTACAAGTGTACAATTTTGTGGAAAGAAAATGTCTAGAGCAAAATGAAATCAAAATTAATCACTGCGAGTATTGCTCCATAAAGGAATCAACTATGGAGAATATAAAAAAATTAATCAAATATGACTATATGTGCAGTATGCTTCATGCAGTTTTGAAGAAACTTGTCTAAAGTCTCTTGTAGAATCTATCAGTTCCTATAGCATAGTTAATATAGTTAATAACGCGTTACCTTTGACAGCCCTACTCAAATATCAGCATTATCATGTTAATTTTTTGTTGTTTTTGTTATTGTTAACATAAATTGCTGTTGTTATTGAAATTTATATAGATATATATATATATATATATATATATATATATATATATATATATATATATATATATATATATATATATGCAGGATAGTAGGGGCACGGTGGCTTAGTGGTTAGCACGTTCGCCTCACACCGCCAGGATCCGGGTTCGATTCCCGTCTCGGCCATGTGTGTGGAGTTTGCGTGTTCTCCCTGTGCCTCAGGGGTTTTTTCTCTGGGTTCTCCGGTTTCCCCCCAGTCCAAAAACATGCACGGTAGGTTGATTGGCACCTTGGAAAATTGTCCCTAGTGTATGAATGTGTGTATGAATGTGAGTGTGTGTGTCCTGTGATGGGTTGGCATTCCATCCAGGGTGTATCCTGCCTTGATGCCCATAGACGCCTGAGACAGGGCTCCCCGTGACCCGAGGGAAGATATAGCGGTAGAAGATGAATGAATGAATGCAGGATGGTGGGATTATATGAATGGTTAAATCTAATCGTGTCGTTCTGAATAAAACAGAAAGGAAAATTTCATAGTATAGCATTTATATAAATATTCATGTGGTACTATTTACTGGATGGCTAGAGGGTTTTTTTACTGACTGAATCCATATTGTCAAAATGAACATTAATGTGTATCAAGTGTTGCATATTGCACAGATTATGAAAATTGCACTTAATGAAAGGAAGGAGTTTTTTGTTGTTGTTGTTTCTTCCTTCAGACATCAATATATAAGTGGTATTATAGTTTGTTTATCCACTATAAAAGTGGCAAACATTTTCAAGTTTCTTAAAACCATATGTCACGTCATAAAAACAATACAAAATCTGCTTGTTTATTCTATCTGATGAGCAATTAGGGTTTCCGAGTCGTCTTTGTGTTTCAGGTCTCATTCACAGCCTAGCTCAGTAAGATGCTTCTTGTAATTAAACACAGAACTATCAAAATGCAAATTCAAGTTACTATACATATCTGTACTTAAAACTTCCTCGGCCGATCCAGTTATGCAGATGTTTACAGATTCCACAGACATCTTCTGTTCAAATGATATTCTGGATGATTTAATCAGCAATCAGCAAAGGCAAAGAAAACGGCATATATATACATATATAATGTATATATTTTATTTATAGAATCTGCTTCTCTTATTCTAACGGATAAGTGATTGCAGAATGAATGTGCTGGAAGTTCCCTTTGTTTTAGTAGAAGTTGTCTTTACAGTTTGCTTTGTACCTGGCCAACCAGTACAGCCAGGTCCTTCTGAAGCACATTACAGTTTGGGCGATGAATTTCTCTGGCAGAGTTAACAGAGTGAAATGGTTTCTCAGAGAGTCACGCACCTCTCATAAATTTCACAGGGAGTGCACACATTTCTACTGGCCTCAACATCTATTCAAGCGTTGCAATAAATCCTGTGATCTAAACTAGAGCGATGCTGACACCCATGACAAATCCTGACTCTAACCTATAGAAAAAAGAAAAAGAAAGGACAAGGATGAAGCAAATCTGATTAACAAGTTTGGCTGAATGTTGCACAGCTTTTTTAATCCTTTTTGGATGATAACATTTGAGTTCAATCATTTACATCACACAAACTTTAAAGTTTTGGGGTTTGTGTTGTTGTTGTTGTTGTTGTTGTAGGTAACTTAAATAAGAACCATTCAGTAAAGCTTCACTTATATGATCTTACATTATAAGATACTTAGCTTGACCTAGAAATGATTGCTGTCAGTATAACATAGAATTTCTACATGTGGACCCAAAGCCATTCATTATTGTAATTATTTTTTGTTCATTCATTATATTAATGTAAAATGCAAATCGATTGCTACAATTAATGACTTCTTTGTGCAATAGGAATACATACATTTTTCTAAACAATATTTATAAATGACAACATACAGTACATTTTGGCATATTTTATTAGTCAGACGTAAAACTATAATATACAGTTGTTTGAGATTTATTGGCATGAATGAACCTGTGGATCATTAAAAAATGTTTTTTAAAGAAGCTGAATTGCATTGTTACAAAACAAAAACAATAATATGCATGACTCCGCTCTGTAAAAGAAGAACTAGTCTATGCTTTTGTGTTGCTGCATTCAATATTTCAATTAGATGGAATTAATATATATTCATTACCATTGTGGGGTAAAAATGGATCAAGGAAATCTGTTGTATACAGGTTTAAAAAAAACTAAGAGCCATTGGGACTCATTGGGAAACATATTCATTCCATTCACAGTATTTATTTAATAGTAGTTTATTCGCTGAAAGACATGCAGCAGTGCATCGCATTCTTCCTTTTAAGATTAAGAAACACTTTAGGAACATGTGGTACTGTACATGACCTCACCACAGAACTGGAAATGCTTTGACTGATGGTGACAGCTACAGCAGTGACAGAGGATTTGGCAGCCCCATCATATGGCCACATCTGCCATGCTCTAAGAGGATCCATTAAAACTGAAACAAGTGACCTTGACTAAATTGCACTCCTCCACAAAGTGGGAACTCGAGGTTTTAGGAAATGTGTGTGAAAACTGCTTATATTGCCAGGGAGAATTCAAGATAGAAGGAACAAAGGAAGACAGTTATCTTTAATTAGTTCATATTTCCGATGATCAACCCATCGCAGGACAGACACACACTCACAATCACACACACATTCTTACAATAGGGACAATTTTCCAAGGTGCCAATCAACCTACCGGGCATGTTTTTGGACCGGGAGGAAACCGGAGAACCCGGAGGAAAACCACCTGAGGCACGGGGAGAACATGCAAACTCCACACACACATGGCCGAGACGGAAATCGAACCCGGATCCTGGCAGTGTGAGGCGAACGTGCTAACCACTAAGCCACCGTGCCTTTATATATATATATATTATATATATATATATATATATATATATATATATATATATATATATATATATATATATATATATATATATATACACATACACATTTGCGGTCATAGTGAATAAATGGATAGAAACAGAAAATAATGTATTATTTTAGAAGGTATAAAGTATAGTATACAAATGGAGTTTAAAGCATTTCAGGATCATCCACAACAGCAGAAGAAGTGAATCTCATTAAATCTAATGGAAATAAAAATGAGAGTGAAAATTTCTTTTAAAAAGAATATTTAAAACTGTAAATATTTAATATTTTTAAAAATTACTGATTCATTGAAAAATGTAAAGGAACAATTATGTGACTGTACAATAACTCACTTCTACAGCCTTATAGAGCCTAAAGATCTAGTCACAGTAGGCACAGAAAAACATTATGTCTCGGAATAGCGGATCATCCTTCTCCATACTACCCTGTCCTCTACATCTGCCTCTTTCACACCAACTACCTGCACATCTTCCCTCACACATCCATAAACCTCCTCCTCTTCCTTTTTCCTTTCCTCCTACCTGGCACCTTCAACCACAGCGTTCTTCTCCCAATATAACCCACGTCGCTATTCTGCACATGTCCAAACCATCTGAATCTAAGGGTGTAAAAAATGGTTTAATAAAAGGTCTTATCTGCTAGAGGATCAGATGATTAACAGGTTGCCAGAAAAGTTTCAGGGCACCTTGGCATAAATTCTAAGTATCTGTAACTATGCTGGATAAATGAACATATTCAGTGTCAAAATGTTCTAAAAGGTGTTCACCATTAAAATAATATCCGGTGACTCTCATCGCCATAGCATATCATAAATATAATGTTTCATATTCTTTAAATCATTCAGTAGACCTTGTGAATGTGGGTGTGTAATTCCATCAAGTTAGGAATGCTCTTTTATAAGTAACGGTGTACACATAAACCTAAACTTTTTCCAATGACTCTTCATAATACACTAGAAACTGAATAGATTTTCATGGGTTGGTCAGATAATGAATAGATAATTGTATTCAGTGTAATTATTTGTATGTTCACTTCAGGATGTACTAATATAGAGTATCAAAAAACAGCTGATGGTTCCCTTTCCATTGACTTAAATAAAGCATGATGCACCAGAGGGCATCTGTTTACTCCACAGAATCAGATTGGTGAGGGGGAAAAACGAAGGAAATGGCTACAGGAGGACTGATTTATCAGCACGTATACTCCTGAGCTAAAGTTTCTCTACAAAGGAAAAATCAATGGAGGGTAAGTGTCTACTTGTACAAGCCCTGCTGTTTTACTTTCTTAGAACTCAATCACAGCCTAATCTACCCCAGAAAACACAGTAAGTACAAGTCCACAGCCCGCAGACTACCTTCATTAAACAGTTACAGAGCTAAAAAGGAATGTTACTTGCCTTGCAATATAGAAGTCTTTGCTATATAAACTAATTTGATTGCATATAGTATAGTCAAAGATTTGAGACATTGGTGATAAAGATAATAATAATAATAATAATAATAATAATAATAATAATAATGAGAATAATGAATGGTAAAAGATTTTACTACATTTATATGAGGTACATATAATGGGTACGTAGGACTGTACATCAAAAGTGCATAGAACAATCATAGCAAAGTTCAAAATCATTATAATTAGCACCTCGGAGGCATAAAGATGCAGGATATTTAGCAGACACCATTTCTACTGCTTATGTAGCCTACGTGGCTAAATAGCGTGTCTAAGCCCCACAAATTCTTCTTTCTTAACTAGGTACACAAATAGGTTAAAAGTTCAGCTTGAAAGTTTAGTTTAGGGCAGCTTCAGCTATATATTATTATAATAATAATAATAATAATAATAACTAGTAACATTTAAGATCATTTAGTGATTTGTCATAAGATACATTCAACATTTAACATTATTTAACATTTAGTTAAATATTTAGTTTAGCTTAATCCATATAACCACTACAGTAAAGTATAGTATATAGCTCTACCAAGAACGCTGCGTAATATATAATAAGAGTTGACAAAAAGCGTCTTAATAATATCCCAATGCTTGTAATAGAGTAATAGGCAAAAAAACTCCTGTAATCGTCAGATAATAAAAGATGAGGGAGAAAAAGTTGGGAAAGTTTTCTAAAAGATTACACACAGTTAAGAAGATGTCACTGCAAGAGCATGAGCTTAACATGCAGGTGAGAGAGACAGGGAATTCTGTATAAGAAATAAAAAGCACCATGTAATGTTCGAACTACAGGAATATCCAGAGAACAAATATAAAGGGGAGAAATGAAAGTAAAATAAATTCAAATAATCTGAAGGATCAATATTAACTTACAGAAATATGGAGTAGAACAAAACAAGAAAGACAAAATCCATAAATATGATTTGGAAAAAAATAATTAAGATACAAGTGGCAGACAGGGCTAAAAAGCAAGAGATGCTGGCAAGAAAAACGTGTACATATCCGTATTGAAGCCTCAGTTTCACAGTCCATTCAGCCTAAACCTTTCTTTTGCACGTAATTAACTTGCCAAATGGAAAATGGAATCCCTTTTTTTGTGTTTGTAAGTTGCTGCCCTCTACCGGATCATTTACCATAGTTTTAATTGATGCTTGATTATGTAATCACTGTTTTTCTTTTTTTTCCTTTTTTTTGACTAGGAGGTAATGAATATATGCATGCTGTGTGTCAACCGGTAATATGTATTCTTTATGCTTAACATGCATTTCCTAGGTGTAGCATGTAACCTAATGTTAAGCTAATCTGATGATGATAGAAATAATCGCCATTCATGCAAGAGTCATCCAAATGCCATTTATCATGAACAAATACATTTTGATGTTTGATGTTGTGTTCTGTTGATTGTGTAAAAAAAGTGTAGTTAAAATGTCTGGATACTTGATGCACTCTGAACTCTTACAAAAATAATAATGTTTTTTTTCTAACCTTCCACATGCATGCTATCAAGATGACAGAAAAAAAAGTATATGCTTCTAGATAGATATATTAACCTTTTTCGTAGAAAAAAATGTAATGAAAAGCTGTAGAAATTTTTTCATTCTTTCATTTCATCCTTTTTATTCAGATGAATGCCACACTTAATGAATAATGAATGCCCTTAATGATACACTTAATGATACACTTAATGAATAATAATGAAAGCTACACTTCAAATGTATGTTGAAAATGTTTGTGTATTAATGGGTACTTTGGAAATTGTGTACTAAAGGTTACTATCGTTCAACCTAAAGTTTTGCTAAATAACCTGATGCTGTCATCTAGTGGAGAAAATTTTTTAGATGGTAATATAGTAACTTTTTCTAAATGAATTGAACATTGCATTTGTGTAAAATTGCAGCTTTGTAAAATATTGGTTATCAAGATATCTAGCTTTTGGGGATATGTTTGTTTATAAGTAACATGGAGCTTTAGGTCCTCTACTGTTTTGTCCAATTACCTACATATCGCATCACCAAAGAATTCATCTTGTTGCACAACATACTGAAATCTTTTCATATTTAGATGAAAGTGCATTATCCTGAATGTTTATTCTGTCCATGTAGGAGTGTGCATAAGTGTTGAGTGGTTACTGGAATGAGGGACGACGCAGACTGACCTTCTCCAAATGACCTCTCCAAACAAATACTGACAGTCTTTTAGGGGCCTCTTACCATAACTCCTTCTAAATAAATGTAATCTGCTACTGAATCACACCGTGATTTAATTACACTTATCTGCATTAGGATTTTGACTGATAACAAAGAACAGAAGGAATATTAACCTATAAACTATCTATATTTTATACTACCATATATTTGAAACAATAGCTAATTATTTTATTAAATAATTACAAAAAGTTATATACAGTATAATATAGTGTATCACACAGAGATAGAATGCATAAATCTCAGATGTGTATTAATAATTGTTAGAAGTTATGTTGTGATATTTATTATAAATTATGTTAAAGTAGGTCTACAATAGGCATGAAGAACAAGAAGCCGGTGTTAGGGCATGTTGAGGGTTTTGGTCTTGCTGTTTTGATTATAAGCATGAACCCCACACTAAAACTGAGCAAATTATAATCAACTGCATGCAGTAAGCCAAATGTAACCTGTAAATTCTGTCCTCTGTTTTTGCTGGTCTGCTATAAATTAATCTTACAGACAGATCAAAGTTTTGGATGCAACTATAAGGTTGTATTAAAAAAAAACCCAGACAAATCCAAAAGGGCAAACCAAAATAAAAATCATTAGGCAGGAAGTTTATCATGTACTGATATTATGTTGAATAGCATAGCATATACATTTGTTTCAAGAAGATATGGCACTTTCAGGCGTATAAGTGTTTAGATATTAATTTTACTCACAGTTCCACCCTTACAGTTCCATGCAGTCACAGTCATGGTTTATTAAATCAACAAACCTAGATGCACAATGCAGCCACTCACCTGTTACATTAAGGTGTACAGCCAGACTACTAACATGGCTTCATCCATCTGTAGTACATAGAAGCTGTTTTATTACTTTTACACTTGCTGTAATGTCATAAAAAACATTTTCACAATCTATTAGAGGCTGCTAGTGTACATATGGAGCCTGTAAAACAGGGGTGTCCAAACTTTTTGTAAAGAGGGCCAGATTTGGTGAGGTGAAACTATGTTGGAGCCGGAGATTCAGTCTGACATTCCTTGAACATTAAAATTAAATGCAAATTAACAAATTAATTATTTTTTTTATTGCAAATAGCAGACTTTTTATTTTCTTCACACATAACACAAAGAAATCTAAACAAGTTTTTACTAAAATGACTTTCATATATTAAGGCCATATAAACTAAAGAAAACATTCAGGAAGATTAAACACATCTATTTTCATTTGAAACATTATATATTATTCACTATTAAATGGCAAACTGTAAACCTCTAAATCCAAATCCATGTTAATAGAAAAACAACACTAACATTGATCTTATTCTGAAGTACAAAATGAGGGCAGATAAAACTAAAATGTTATTTTATTTTGCCTTAATTGATGAATACAGATTTTATAGATTTGCATACTTCTTCTCTGACCTTTACGAGAGAGTGCAGCTACAGGTCTTCTGGTGAAATTTAAAATAGATACTGTTGGTCAACAGTGCTGGTGGGCCGCATATTATTGATTGTATGACGGAGACTCCGGGCCGGGGGAAATTTGAACACGGGCCGCATTTGGCCCCCGGGCCGGACTTTAGACATGCCTGCTGTAAAACATGAATGAAACCTAAATGAAGCCTGAATCTTCAGTGTTGTTGGAAACGCTTCATGAAGCTTTATAAAAAAAAAGAGACAAGCTTTCTGAAAATCTCTATCTCTGTCAATGTAATATTATGTAATATCCCCCCTTGCCCAGCAACACATTGTCCAGCACATCCCAGAGAAGCTCAATCAGATTAAGATCTGAAGAATTCAAAGGCCAAATCAATCCCTAAAACTCTTTGTCATGTTGCTCAAAACATTCCTGAACATTTTTTGCAGTGTGGCATGGCACATTTATCCTGCAAAAAGCCAGAGCCAAGTAAGAGATAGATGGAAGATGGATGGAACTGTGCACTGTGTCTTATGTTATTCCTTAGAATGCAATTCTCTACTCTTGCATGATGACAAATGGCCCCCCAGGGCAGTTGTGCAGGACAGACAAAACACTCAGCTGTCAGCTCATGCTGTGTTTGCTGCTTTAATGCCTGGAGAATATCCAGGGATGGAGCAAGCCTCTACCTCATTCATATCATAAACCATATTATAGATGTAAAAATACACTAAATTAACATATACTTAAAAGTCTTAATACCCATATATCCCGGCTTGGGACCAGCACCAGGAATGCACTGACTTGTGCAACCCTAACGGCTGAGGAATTGAGTGTTAAGGGCCTTGCTTAAGGGCCCCACTAGTGGCAGCTTGGCTAGGACCCAAACCTGTGACATTTCTGTCCAGAACCCACTTAGCCTTAACCACTTAGCAACTGCCTCCTCCCTGATCATGTAAACATCAGAAAAAGACAAAGATATGGGGTCTGTCAGTTTGTGTCTGACAGGCTGATCGAGGATTACAGAAACTACCAATCTGTAATACTAGCAGCCCCTAGTGTTTACATAGAGAGTGTGAAAACCAAAATAAGCTTCTGTGAGGGGTAATCCTGCAGACTGAAATTACTTGTTCTTGTAAAAGATCCAGACAATTAACATACCACTTTCAAACTGACAAGGAGAAAAAAAAACTCATATTCATCAGTGGATGTTTCAGGATTCTGATGGTCCTGTAATATTGGGGTAAATTTTGTAGCACAAGCTGGGCGTTGATGAAGGTCTCATTTGTTGCCTATCATTTTAATCATTTTGCAAGTCCTAAAGAACAATTCCACCTAAACTGATCTTTCAGACAATGACTTCAATGGCCATTAAGCACACAGTGATATTTGTCAGAACAGAAAATATACAACAAAAATATTAAGCTAATATATCTGCAGCAGTTACCTGATGCAGACGTATCATGACAACAGAATGAAGTGAGTTTTTCCAAGGATTTGTGGAAGCTTTATAGAACTGAGGTGGTTCCGAGAGCAGAACCTTAGAATACCAAACAGTACCAGGACGTGGGTTAACCAACAAATAACAGGAGGAAAGGGAAACAATAGGCCAAGAGACTGAGACAAAGAAAGGGTGGGGAGAAAGAGGGAGCGAGTGTACGTGTGTGTGTGTGTGTGTGTGTGTGAGGAGAGGAGAGAGAGAGAGAGAGAGAGAGAGAGAGAGAGAGAGAGAGAGAGAGAGAGAGAGAGAGAGAGAGAGAGAGAGAGCGGTCTTCGCACGTGTGCTTCATTCTCTGTGTATTGGGACAGTGAAATGGTAATTCTCCATATGTTTCAGTTTATAAGGAGTCGCATCTTTCCAGTGAACTCGCTCATGGTGTTGCTCGTGCACCCGGATACACAGCGTCGTTCAGACGCATCCTATTTACTTCGCTTTAATTCCTAAAGGATCAACAAAAGTCAACAGCATGGATCTTTCATTTATGGCTGCGCAGGTATGTAAAAATGTTCTATTTCGTATTTTATTTCCCCCTCGAAAAACATAAACAGGTGCTGTAAGTAGTGTGCTCGCTAACTTTGTCCAGAGGAGAGAGGGCGTGGCGCGGTTTGTACTCGTAAACACGTACAGCACCTGTTATTAATGCACACAAAGACCAATAAACATGTGAACTCCTGATGTTATAGACATGTTTCGCTTGACCTTGAAATTCACTTTAGATGAAATAAATCTCTTTGTGCATTATGAATACCATTCGAGATAAAGTCGTCTCGTGCACACTGGAGTCTCTATACAAAAGATCACAACCTATAATCTAGTACATTTTCGAAGACAAAAGATCAGACCCTTATAATTTGTTGCCTGATTTCCCTGCAAAGACTTTCATGTTCCACTGTATGCATTTTTAATTTAAAAAGAAAACAACACATCTGGCATTTCCTTATCCCCATATCATACATATAATTGGTCATGTCAAAACCAATACAATTTTTCATGCATTATTAAATGCTCCCTGCACTATTTTGTCATTGTGTTGAATTTGGTGTGCACACTTTACATTTACTGGACATTTATGATTCTTTGGGTCGTTCAAAATATAATCTATAATGTTTAGTTCTATCCTTAAATATTGGTTTACAGTCACAGTTGAGGTAATTTGCGAATTTTGCAAGACAGTCGAGAGTAATTTGTTGTGCTGTACTTTACTTGAAACTCGAATAAAGGACTTTGTTCCATATTGAATATGTGTGTGTTCTGAACATAAATGTAAATGTATTTAAATATAACCCCCACCCCCATTGTGTGTTCCCTTAAAACAAATCTAGATCTTTACTGGGCACAAAACCCAAGAACAGCAATTTCTCCTCAGTAAGAATTTGATGCTGACTGACAAGGTTACAAAGCTCATTTGGAAAGTGAAGTTATTTCCTGAACCTGAAGAACAGAAATCTGCACTGATTGGCATTAGTAATCAGAGGTATTCTGAGGAGTTAGAGACAGATGAATGAAACCATATACCATATATATATATATATATATGTGTGTGTGTGTGTGTGTGTGTGTGTGTGTGTGTGTGTGTGTGTGTGTGTGTGTGTGTGTGTGTGTGGCTCTTCTTCTGTATTCACAATCTTATTTGTTTTAAAACCATAAATCAAATGGAAAAATTAACCTTAATGACAGTTGCTTATATGAAAGTCATAATGTGAACTGAAATCTGTTATATTTTACAACCTGGATTACATCTCTTGCCCTGTGTTTTCTAAGATTCTAAAGTCTTAAAGTTACTGTAGCGTTATATAATACTGAGGAACATGCAATCAGAGGTAAGCTTTCACATGGGAAAATATGATGCAGTATTTTTAACAGAAATCATGAGGTCAAAAAAAACACTAGTGTTATATAAAGACAAAAAAAAGGATATGCTTACCCTTATTGTTTTGCTTCATTTTTTTTATCTCTTATTGTATGATTGTATTGTATTATATTCCATGGCTCTTCAAACAAAAATAGTGAGAAACAGACAGATGGATGAAAAATACAGGCAGAAAAAGAATGCATGTTATATTTAGCCTCAACAGTTTTTTCCACATGTTTGCATTTAGAAGGGAATGTCAAAGCAAAATATATGAAAACAGGCATATCTTTTCCTTGAGCTCAGTAGTCCATTACATAATATACTACAGTACAACATAACAGTCTACAAAGCCACACTACCTTTGTTCTTTCTAGAGATTTTATTTTATTTTTATCAACAGTGATTTAATAATGTGTTCTCTGAATCAAACCCACAAAGAAAGGCAGGTGTAATTTTTGGTGTTTTTAGGGATACTTTTAAATGTTGGTTTCACTCACTCATTTGATTTCCAGAATTTTGAATATTAACAAACAGCTTAATAGTTAGTCAATGGAAGTCCAAATACTAGCTGATATCTGTCTATTCTGTTACTAACTTTTATGACTGCCTAGCAGTGTCATTACCACTATTCCAACTGTGTGTGTGTGTGTGTGTGTGTGTGTGTGTGTGTGTGTGTGTATGCACACAATAAAAATGAATAAAATGAATGAACCTGATTTAACTCTGACACTAATCATCATAATCAGCTGTCTAAATTTTACACTTGCTTTTTGAAATCTTATTGCTTATTATAGTTTTACGAAAATAAATGTTGACATGCATTTAGATAACAATCACCCACGCACATATAAATTTTGCATGAAATATTTCAGTGATTGCCTTGGGTGAGATGTGTTTAAAAGTCTGACAGTAACAGTATAATGCTATCTGAGCACATTTAGAAATGTTCTGCCTGCATAGCCTTCTGAAAATTATTCAGCATCCACATCAAGCATCTTATACTACAATGAACACAATTATGGGAAATACTCAGTATAGAGGATTTTGCTTTCCAATAAAATAATATGCATTAAATGTAATTTTCAAATGTAGTTGGTCATTTATATTGGTTAAATGTTCATTTCCTATTAAGAATATTTAATCATTCATTAATCATTATGACATTTATCAGTAATGTCTGGCATATACTGTATACGTTAATTGTTGTATATGGCGCACATGTTAAACTTCTTTTAAGGCAAGGCAGTTACAGTACATCACCAATAACCTGCATTGGAAAAGAGTTGAAAAAGAGTAGGTATAAGGAGACCATAACACAAGATGCAAATGTCAGTAGCAATATCAATGTGTCCAGGCTGGGATTCACAAACAAATAGAAAGATGAGCCAGAATAGCTCTAAACCCAAGATTAATTCCCACAAAAGTGTTGGAAAGGTCAAAGTAAGGAGAAAAGAGAGATCTTTTCATGATCCAAAACATATGAGCTCATTAGTCAAGCACAGTGGTGGTATTGATATTGCTTGGGCTGAAATGCCTGCTGCTGGCAAGCTAATCTTCAGTGATGATGTAACAGCAGAATGAATTCAGGAGTCTACAGAAATATCCAGTCTACCTAATTCAATCTATTCAGTCTAATTCAAAGCATTTAATCTCATTAAGTGAAACCCAAAACACAACTAACAAACAAATGACCCAAAACACAATGTCAAAACAACAACTGAAAGAAGCTCTGAGTAAAATTCTGTAAAAGCGTCAAAAAAAGAATAAAAAACAACTGTTTAAAAATTGTAAGTTGGTTGCTGATTTGATGCAGTTATTGCCATTAAGGAATTTGTGGCCAAATATGAAGTGTGATTTATTTCGGTGTAATTTTCAAAATCAGATTAATTTATTCAGAATCAGAATCTGATTTATTGGCAAGTGTGTTTATACACACAAGGAATTTGATTTCAGCTGTTGGTGACTCAAGTCCAGAAAAGTATTACACTATACATTTAATTTACAGACAGGACTATACAACACAGTACAGACTATACAACACAACACAGACTGTACAAGACAATACAGACTACACAAGACAGCATGGCAACACGGATTTATATCGATTTTTGTTTAACTGTTTAAAATTGGGTGAACTGCCTTATAAGTTTACTTGTTCATGCATATTAATGTAAAACTTAGGGGGGGAGGGAGTTTCATTTTTGATCTATTATCACTTTATCTATTGATATAAAAAGCAGTTGTATTAGGTCTATAGCAAAAAACAAGAATTGGCATTTCTTTTGCAATATTTTCAGAGAGGACATTAGACAGACATTTTCTTTTGAATCTTAAAATATGATTTTTTTTTTAATTCCATTTTTTGGATTATAGGGAACTGTTTGGAATATTCATGGGATATAATTTGAGACATAAACCAACAGAATATTATTTCCATCGGAGCAATAAATATATGTATTACTTTAAGACTATGGCAATGTTTACATACATTTTTCTATTCGGAATATTTGTTTTCAATGACCTTTTTGTCAGACACTTAACACACACAAATAGATATAAGTAATGTTTTCTATCAGTAAATACAGAACAAAAAGCAACACAATTTTTTTTTTCTGTGTAGTACTCAATTGGGCATTTCTGGCATTGTTACTTGGTGTCTAAACGAAGAGAATCGACTAAGTGCTGCAGAACACGCAAACCCTCTTTTGTCTGCCTCCTTTGGTTATCAAGAAGATCTATTTTGCTCCTAATCGTGTCACCGTAGCAACAGGCAACAGACAACTGACTACATGAAGAGCACTTTTAAAGGGACCGATTCACAGATTTACATGGATGTGGTTTTACAATAGATTATATTCAGAATATTATGATATTCAAAGTAAGGCAGAATAGCGCTAAACCCAAGATTCGCCAGTCATTCACAATTCACAAGTAAAAAGGCTACTTGTAGAGTCATTTTTAATAAATAGATGCTCATGGATATAATGATGGAGCCAATAAAACATATATTAAATATTCATAGAGACAAAATGTAAAGCATATGATACCTATTTGCTTCTTGGCTAAAATTCTTCACTTGAGAACTATACCATGGAGAATTTGCAAGGAATATTACTGAATTAAGCCAAAGTTTATGGAATATCCAGTTTCTTTCTAGCAAATTGAAATTGTTCTGTGATTTTGATTCTTTAAGCTTTTTTCTTTTAACAGTTTGTACAATACCCTCAAAATTTAACATGGGTATATGTGCATGTGGCCAACTGACATGACTACACCTCAGTTTATTAATATTAGAAGATGAAACGGTGTCTGAATAATGCAGAAAAGGTAGAACACTTAAGGCTAAGGAGCATTGTGCCTTAGTTTATGTAATGTGACAATGGCAGTGGGAGGGTGC
>JACRUU010000012.1:19079056-19131556 GCA_030449085.1 Kryptopterus vitreolus
TTTTAATTTGACTCAATGATGCAATCCCTGCAGCATTTCACAGTGCACATTCATGTGGCAAAACTCTCTGTCCCGCAATTCTATTGGGTTTATATCCAATGAGCACTGAAGAACAATTAACTTATTGTTATGCTCCTAAAAATGGTGAATAATCAAGCTGGAAGTAGGCATTAGAATATTCTGGCCAGAGGGGAGGCGCAGAAATTGACTGTGGCATTCAAGCGATAATTAATCATTATGAGTAAGTCCAAAGTGTGCTAAAAAAAACACTCCCTGCACCACAACTACCAGTATTTACTGTTGACACAAAGCAGGTTGAGTCCATGGATGCTTGTTGTTGGCACCAAGATCTGAGCAACCTGATCAACCTCAGCTTTCTGTTCTTGACAGACACAAGTGGAACCCTATGTGGACTCCCTCACAGATTGACATTCTCTTAATGTTGGCCACAAACCATTCTGGCCGTCTTCAATTGGCCTCTTTCATCAACAAGGCATTTTCATCTGCAGAGTCAGATGTTTTGCATCATTCTGGGTAAACTATGAGGGAGACTGTTGTGAATGAAAATGAAGGAAAATCAGGACCCAAGTCAGTTTATCTGCCACTAACAATCATATCAAAATCATTTTAAGGTCATTATTCTGCCCGATTTAATTACCCAAAGCGGCCCGATTTAATTACCCTGTATTTACATGAGTTTATGCATTGCATTGCTCCTTCTCGGCGGGGAAATTAAAAAATTACTTGACTGAGTAAGTGTTTATCTACTTTATCTACTAATTTTATGGCTTTATGGATTATTTTTACTTGTAACTGATTTCATAACTCTATATATAAAACTGTATATACTCCTTAATAAAACTCTTTGTAAGTAAAACAAATAGATACACTGATATAAAACACCTCTAATAAAAATAGGTAATGAGATACTGGAAGTGAAGTAGCAGATTATTTATACTCAGGAAAGAATAATTGCTATTATATTAGGTTTTGTAAAATAAAAACTCTATCACCATGTTTTATTTTGATGTCTATTGGCATGTCCCATTAATATATTCCTGTTCATCATCTAGTTGCTTTATGTTGCACATCAATAATAATTCCACACATGGAAAGAAAACCGACAGTAATTCTAGCACCTAATCAAACCAGAGACCTAGAAGCTTTGAGACAACAACACTGTCCATCACTATTGTGTCACTCATTTTGCTGCCGAGTTTTTATTTATTTATTTTATACTTTGGCATACGTTGTGTGAAATGTCATTTTCTTTCCACAAGAGGGCGCTGAAATATAAAGAATGTTACCATGAAGCGCTCAAAAAAATCACACAACAAGAACATCTGGCTCAGTTTTAGTTGAGATGCATTTCACGTCAGTCAGACACAAGTCTCACAATCATTTCGCTAACTAATGACGCCATTAGCTTATTATTAACTTAATATCATCCGTAACCTGGAAAGATGAGCACTAATAATGTGTTCCTGTACTGATATTGGTAGAAACATCACATCTCAAGGCTTATTGTTTAGTAAATATGTCTAAATCTTGAATCATGGCAATCCTTTATAAAGCCTTAAAGGAAATGTAGTGTACATTCCAAATATTTGTAGTGAAATGCTGCAGCTGTACAAAAATCTCAAATTTAACTAATTATAATGTAACCTGCAATTATCCTTCTTCTGTTAATACACTACTTCATGTCAAAAACGGACTTCCATCACTGGCAAATATTGTATATATGGTTAGCATAATCTGAGCTCCAGAATTGTTCTGCTTCTCTCTGTTGCTAAATCTATTTCGCTGACTTTAGTCCTGCCTGTACTTGTAGCACTTTTCAGAGCCAGATAACTTACCCCTGTGGTGAAGCATAGAAAACTTACAGACATACAGTATTAGTGTGGTTTACACTGACACAGAGAGGTTACAACCAACTACAACAAGTAAGGACCATATTACTGAATAAAATGCTTTTCTGTGATACCTGTTATAGAAATCAATTATTGGAACCTACAAACAATATTATAGTTGCCATTTAAGCTTGAAATGCATATTTTTGAATATTTAAATTGCTTTTCATCTTACATATTTTTCCAGTTTATAGCATTTACAGGGTTATGTTAGGTAGCCACAATTAGGAGCCTGTGCGTCAGCGTGTTTGGAAAGTGCACCCATCTGAGGTTTCCTGTGCAAACATACAGACAGTTCAGTGTTTGGAATGGAAAGTTATGGTGTCCCACAAAGATTGTTAAAGCTAAATTGCCATTGTTTCTTAGTTGTTGTTTTTTGTTTTGTTTTGTTTTGTTTTGTTTTTTCAAAAAGGAAAAAGAAAAAAAGGCACAGGTTGGACAAAAAAAAACATGGCTAGTGTGGAAACTTGAGTTCTACAGTAAATATTCAGAATTATCAGAAAGCACACATACTCAGTGTGTGTCCTTCATTTCAAAAGGAAAGAAATGTACTTTTATTGTTTGAGTAGTATTGTCTTATATTTGTCTTCCTATGACTAAGAGTCACTTTGTCAAGTGTTTACTTCTCACCTGACACTGAAATAAAAGCACATCACTATATGCGAACAAAACCCATTAGCCTGTTATGGTTGCTACGTCACTAGCATGAAAAGGGTTATATACTCTGCTCTACTACACATAAGCACCATATGGCTGCTAGCAAAACATAGAACATGCACACAAATGTAATGGATACATATAAAGCTAAAAAAAAAACAGCAAATAATGATCTGTTCATATTTAGAGATAGCATTTTAGAGACATTTAGCGTTTTAGAGCCAGTTGAGTGCATACCATTTCCTCTGTAAGAGAAAAATCTAATTTTCATTACAACAGCTTTCACAAAGTAACAGTATAGAGTATAATTGTTACATTAATGGGAAGCCTCACAGCCTCAATGCTCCATCCTGGTCTTTAGTACAGGCTTTTTCAGGCTTTTTTGCTTATTCCTTTTTCCGGTGTGTGTTTCCTCTTTGTACATTGTTTACATCTAACATATGCGTTATCCTCTACGTATAACGCACATGTTAGATGTACATGTCTGGTATCTTATTCATGGTGTATTTCTAAATTGTATTAAGCGTTTTCGAGACAGATGTGTCTGTACTACTGCACTGATTAGTGTTAGAATGCTAGTGAATATGAATTAATGAATATTCCATTGAGTGTGTTAAGATAATTTTAGAAAACATACAATGATATATAACACATATCTTCTAGATGAAAAGTCACACATTCCTAATTCTTCCAAGTGTGGCACCGAAAAACATGTGTTTGAGTAAAAGTAATACAGTTTAATACTGTTACAAGTTTTCAGCAAAGTAACCTTTTTCTATTATGCCATTATTCAATGACTTGGTTATACGAAGCTATAAGCCAGTAAGAGAAATGTGCTTACTTGGACAGAAACAGACACATTTTACAAAACAAGGTCCTTATGCATGACAATTGCCATATGTCAGCTGAACTGCTGCCTTGCAGTTAAAAGAAAACCCCCAAGAAAACCTCCAACTTTGTCCATAATGCTGTGTGAACTAGGAATGTCTCCCTCACTTAGCCCTCGTGGATAATAAAATATCTTATAATAATAATTTACGAAGAAGAATTGGTTTCCCTAAAGACTAATTTGTACAGATTATATTGAATAATATTGATATGATCCCTCCATAAAATTATTGGACAATCAGAATTTTTATATTTTTACTTAAATGTGTCATGAACAACTGGAGAATATTTGTCAGTTGGACATTAAAGTGAAATTGTAAAATTCCACAGTGTGTGTTAAATTTCTTGATTTATATAATTGTAAACAAATCCATACAAGGTTATACAGTCATATCTATAAAGAAACACAGTTTTGCAACATTACAAAAAAATGCTTTTTTTGGAGTAGTAAGTAGTGTATGGGGTCACAGGGTTGGCAAACGTCCGTCAATGGGCGATCATATGGATATATGGTCACGCAATTGCTTCACATGAAAACTACTGTAAAATCCTTTAATTACATTTTTCCAATTATTTTTCTAAATAGACTATTTGGAAATTAGCTTCATAAAGGAAAATCTGAGAGAATGCTTTTACAGACCATGAGTACCAAGATAGGATAACCGATCGATAATGGCAATTTGCTAGATGCATACAACTTGATCTCAACAACAGTTAAATGGTCACACAAGATCTTTGTGGTCAATAATGATAATTATTACAGTGATGAGCATTCGGTGCTGAAAGTGATTACAATACTTAGTTGTTCAGACTATTGTTTAGCCATAGGCACAATATAAAGCAAAAGTCCGATTTATCTGCTGAGAAACAATTACTATAGAATAAAATCCCATACAATACTAGTATTTTATTCATTCTAGTAGAATAAAATATTTACTTTTATTTTACTCATGCATGGGGAAGATCTCAGACTGTTCAAAATCTGTTCCTAACAGATCATAGAAGATCAATAGCAGCATTTTCATTATTTTGAACTCCACGTTTTTCACTTTTACTAATGATCCAGGTTCTTCAGGCTATTGCCATACTGAAGCCAAGAGTACTGATTGTGAAAACCTGTGATTTCCCCCACTACATCATTATTCACTGCACCAAAGCATTGTATCATTTAATCCCATCAAACCTCTTTTCCATCCTGCAAATATTTATGTTTGCAACAGTTGGAGAGTTGGTGGATATCTAAACAAATTACTACGGCATCATGAATTAAAATACAAGCCTACGCCATTATACAAGTCATCTTCTTAAGGTAGACAAAGAAAGTAGGGAAGTTGAAAAAAATAGTAACGACACTGATCCAAAGATTCTGACTAATTTTGGCTTGAGGGGAAAACACATCTTTTTCTGCTTTGGTGCAGGAAATTGTGAAAAAAAGGGAAGAGGAGGGAAAAGATTCAGAATGCTTTAACATCCAGCTCACTTTGTTTTAAAGCAGTCAGACGTGGTGTGCACTGTAGAGTTGGAGAGAAAGTGGTGGTAAATCCTCAAAGGAAAGAAGAACATCTGGATTGATTTTGGAGCAGTCCTATTCAGACGAGGTGTGTATACATCTTTTGTATGTCTTAAAGTATATTATTGACATGGATCACAACATTGGATCTTGTTAGACAAAGTAGGTTTAGGTCAAACTAAGTAATGTTTCCTTGGACTTTTATAGTTTTTTATTTAGATCTTTGGAAAATAAAATAACCCTACACTGAAATATTTTAAAGTTTGCTGACAATAATATCACGAAAACAAATCCTCAACTAAGCCTTAATCTTTTGGTAATTCAGGAACATAAACATTTCATATAGCAGAAGAGGAGATCTCTATGGCTTATATTACAAGTCAGAATAGTTATTACACTGTTGTGTATGCTGTAGCTTGGCTATTTGAATCTTCCAGTTTTTTTTCTTAATAGTTTGATCAGAATTATTAATTCTTTCATCTATTTATCCTGTTAACCTGTTTATGTCAAATGTCTCTGTTTATGTCAAAGTGTACTTTGTAAAGTTTCAGAATACAGTATTATGTTCACAAGTATATACTTTAAGTGTAAAGTGTATAAAAAACAATATCTGAACTTCTTATCAGCTTTTTATGTGTTGTTGTTTATGTGTTGTTGAAGACTAAAAAAATGTAAGAAAATAATCAGAATAAAAACTTTTCTTGACAGCTACCAAATGGAATCAGAAATCTCAGGAACAACACCTTCTGCCTTCTCCAACAATCACACCAACAAAAGCTTATGTCCTGAATCAGACGCATGGGGCTGGTTGTACACCATGCAGCCAGTATACATGCTTATCATCTGTGTGCTAGGAATCCTGGGAAATGTCTTTGTCCTGCTAGTGTTTTGCCTCCACAAGAAAGCCTGCTCTGTGGCAGAGATATATCTAGGTAACCTGGCCGGAGCTGACCTCCTTCTGATGTCTTGCCTACCTTTCTGGGCCATCACTGTGGCCAGTGAATTCGAATGGCAGTTTGGCTCCCTAATGTGCCGCTTGGTAAACGCAGGCATCAAACTGAACATGTACTGCAGTGTTTACTTCCTGGTAATGGTGAGTGCTGACCGCTATCTGGCTCTGGTATTTACGCTGACTTATGGCAGAATGAGACGACCCTTGTATGCCAAGATTACCTGCTTGGCTGTGTGGATTTGGGGAAGCATTCTGAGTGTTCCTACACTTACCTTCAGGGAGGTGAAGTACATCTCAGAGTTCTCAGTCACTGCTTGCATACTGTCATACCCCAGCTACACAATGGAACTAGCCTCTGACATTCTGCTTGTCCTGCTTGGCTTCATCGTCCCTGTGATTGTCATTTCTTACTGCAGCTGCAAGATCATAAAAGCATTACACTGGCAGGTAACGGGACGGTTCAATGCAGTAAATAAAGAGAGGAAAGCCACAGTGCTGGTGTTGGCTGTTCTTCTGGCTTTTCTGCTGTGTTGGATTCCATTTCACCTGGTAACCGTTTTGGATATCCTGATGAGACTTCATGTGTTAAGCGGGTGTCCACTCGAAAGTGCTCTGGAAATCTGTAACCAGATATTTACGTATTTGGCACTGAGTAACAGTGTGCTCAATCCAATCCTTTATGTGATAGTTGGCAAAAACTTCAGAACGAAGGTGAGGGAGCTCCACTCATCAACACGGAAAACATTTGCATGATAAAAAGCAGAAGATTTGCTTGTAAAACATATAACCAAAGCACTAAGTGAGTTCGGTAAATGTTTGTTGTTATTGTGTATATTTCTTAAAGAAAATGTCCTGATGATATTATTATGTTTTATCACAAAATTGTGTATTATTATGTATTAAATGCTGTAGCAGCAATACTGCACCAATATATGTGCATCTATATATGTATATATTATTTGTATGGTATATATCTTTACTCTGTCAATAATAAGAATCATGATTAAATTATATATTCTTTGATTTCTGTTATGCTTAATTATGTATTATTTCTGAAGCAACAAAATGCATCTCATTGTTATTGTCATTGTTACCAATGGAGCAGAGGTAATATGGTAATAATATGTTAATAATACATATTTACAGTATATAAATGTTTTTAAAATGTATGCTTTAAGTATTTTCATGTAATGTTGTCTTATGTAACCTACAGAGGCAAAATCACACTGGTGTCTGAAATAGTCCCTAATTGCCCTGGACTGAAGACGTCCAGACAGCATTAGTCAGACTTCAAAATGATTTTCCAGAAACTAAAGGGTGGGTCACACTGAATAATGTGTCACAGTCTTTGCCGCACGTGGAAAGACTGTTGTGGCTTGTGTTTTCCTTTAGGCTTCCATCGGTGAGACATGCTGTCAAAGCAGATGCTGGTGAGTGGATTACCCACGCATAACCACAAAGGCCACAGTCAGTAATAAACAAGCGTTTATCATCATTTTGGGTCGGTGAACACTGGTAGTCTGGTACCAACCTGGCAGAGGTTCGTTTTGCCTTTAGTAAAGTGCACGATTTGTAAACACTAATCTCAGTCTTGTAATTAGAATCTGAAATAATATGTTGTAGTATTATGTCTAGTAGTTTCAGAATCCAATCCAAACCCAAGTCTAGGAAAAACTCGATTTTCATAGTTCAGCACTGCACAGCTTAAGGCCATAGTAGTAGATAATAGACCTAAAGGTTAGAAATATTTTTCTCAAATAATAATGATAATAATATTAACTGAACGGGGTACAGTGGCTTAGTGGTTAGCACGTTCGCCTCACACCCCCACGGTCCAGGTTCGATTCCTGTCTCGGTCATGTGTGTGTGGAGTTTGCATGTTCTCCCCGTGCCTCAGGGGGTTTTTCTCCGGGTTCTCCGGTTTCCTCCCCGGTCCAAAAACATGCACGGTAGGTTGATTGGCACCTTGGAAAATTGTCGTTAGTGTGTTAATGTGTGTGTGTGTGTGTGTGTGTGTGTGTGTGTGTGTGTATGTGCCCTGGGATGGGTTAGCATTGTGTATCCTGCCTTAATGCCCAGAGACGCCTGAGATAGGCACAGGCTCCCCGTGACCCGAGGGAAGATCGGATAAAGCGGAAGAAGATGAATGAATGGATGAATAATATTAACTGTATTACATGATTCGTAATAATGAGGTACCAGATTTCCCCAAATATGACATAACACTGATATAAAATGATTTTTGGAAATGTGACAAAAAAGGACCAAGTAAAACATCACATGATCCCTGTTTTATCATTTAACACTCATTCATGCAACCAGTAAAATGCGTATGACAGGGCAGTTATCATGGCAGTCATTCCAGTGTGAAATCAGGCAGATAAGATCGACCATCTGTTCCCTCCATTTGATGTTCATCACAGCATCATTTATTTAAAGAGTTCATTAGCTCCATTGGCAACCAAGCATAGCCTTTGTCCTCTATATAATAAAGGCAGTGCCCCAAACAACTCTGCCTTCCAGACGTTTTGGCTTCTTTTCTATCAACGTTGTCATTTTTCACTTTCTGCACCTGAATACCATTTATAAATCAACTTTTTTTTTCCTCTGTCAATCCATTCACTGAAGAAGCCTTTATGATGATTTTTAACATGACTACAGATCCGTCGCTGGCTCTCTCAGACTGGGAGGTGCTGGAATGTAACCACACAGAGGCTTGGGATTGGGTCTACTCCATACAGCCAGCCTACATGTCTATAATCTGTGTGCTGGGTGCATTCGGCAATGCCTTTGTTCTTGCTGTGTTCTGCATTCAGAAAGGCCACTGCTCTGTGGCAGACATCTATCTGGGAAATCTTGCTGCTGCTGATCTCCTCATGGTGTGCTGCCTTCCCTTCTGGGTCATCACTATAATCCACAAGTTCAACTGGTACTTTGGACAGCCCATGTGCCAAGTGGTCAGCCTCATAATTGGTATGAACTACTACTGCAGCGTGCTGTTCCTCACTCTGGTCAGTCTGGACCGTTACCTAGTTCTGACGAGGCCTATGTCCATGGGGAGACGGAAAGGCACCAGTCATGCCAAGGCTATCTGTGTGGCTATTTGGCTCACAGGCTTTCTGCTCAGTCTTCCGGCATTGTTGTTCCGCTCCGTCCAGTTTTTCCCTGAACTTGAGACAGAGGCATGCTACATAGCTTACCCTCATGAAGGGTGGAGACTACGTTACAACATGACAGCCAATGTGGTGGGTTTCCTGGTTCCTGTACCCCTTGTTTCCTACTGTAGTTACCATATCATTACAATTTTGAGTGACAACAAGGTGAGGAGGTCTTTGGAAGTAGTCACAGAGAGGAAGGCTGCCGTCTTGGTGCTCGTTGTCCTGTCGGTTTTCATTCTCTGCTGGCTTCCTTTTCAGATTTGCATGTTCCTGGACACACTTTATTATTTTAATGTTATCTCTGGATGCCTGTGGATACATGGTCTGGATATAGGTACTCAGCTCTCTACTTATCTTGGTTATAGCAATAGCTCACTCAACCCTTTTCTCTATGTGATAGTCGGAAAACACTTCAGGCAAAGGGCTAAAGGAGTATTTGTGCAGATTCTGAATTGGGGGGGTTGGGGAGTCTATACAGCACACAAAGTCAACTCCAGTGTAAAATATACAGAGTGCACAAGGGTGTAACATGAAATTCATGAGATGAATCTATAGTGACCCCTACTGTTGTGTGAATGTTGGATATTTGACACTTTTACTGCCTCTTCTTTACTGTTGCTCCCTCTCTCTCACTGTTAATTGCATTTTGTCAGTGTAACCACAGACCCAATCTCTTTGATGTATAGCTGTTCAGTGTCTCAATCTTTAGCAAATAATTTTATTTTGTTTATAATTTAACAATTGTATTACTATCATAGATGTCATGCTTATGTTCTTGTATTTACTTGACTCTAATTGACTCTAATATTTAATGTTTATCTCCTTGTTGTAAGATACAAATAAAGCCTTTTATTTGACAAATAAAGTTTTAATCTGTGCCTTAATTAAATTTTATACAGTATTGTTTGATAAACAGAGAAATTGCGATATGTGGATGCTGTTTACCAAACAGTCCATAGTAATGTTTTTGGCTACTTCAAGTTGCCAAAGCAGATACAGTGGATCTGTGAATCTGTATAGGAGAGATGAACGTCACCCTTATAATCAGACTTTTGATGATGGGTAGGGTAGACATGGGATGGGATGGCAATTACTCCTACTATATATATATATATATATATATATATATATATATATATATATATATATATATTATATATATATATATATATATATATATATATATAGGATTATATCCTATATATATATATGCATATATGACCCATACAGTACACATTATAAACAAATAATGCAGATATATAACAATGTACAAAAGAAAATCAGAAAAATATATTATACATTTATAACGAAAATAATTTTTTATATTTGTGCTTTTTTTTTCATTTTGGATCAGAATTTAAGTATGGGAAGGCTAAACTATAAACACGATTTATCATTTGAGACTTGTGGGAGGGGAGGAATGCTGTTATGTACACCGATGATGTTTGCTCCCTTCTCAGTTATTCAACAAGAGCCTCAACAAGAGTCGTTCCAGTGCGGATTACATTAGTAGTCTGATAACTGTTAGATTAAAAAAAAAGAAACTAACTTTGGAAGGTAAGTCATTTTCTTATTCACTTTATGAAAATGCAAGTTTCAATGTATTGCTGCTTTATGATGTTCTCTTTATAAATTGCATTTTATTCTTAGATTAATGGATCAAGGGGAATCTGAAACAGCATTCCAACTTGAAAATTCTTCACTTCCACCTGCTGCAATGTATAACTCATCAGACTGGGATATTATTTATGCTGTTGTACCACCATACATTTTTATTGTATGTTTGGCAGGGATTCTGGGCAATATTTTTGTACTCGTGGTATTCTTTTTCCAGAAGGGTAAATGGAATGTGCCTGAGATCTACCTGGGCAACCTTGCCCTAGCTGACTTGATCTTGCTGGCCTTTTTGCCATTTTGGGCCATGTACATCCTCAATGGATACTACTGGTCTTATGGAGAATTTCTGTGTAAGGTTGTTAACCTTTCCATTATTGTCAATATGTATGCTAGCATTTACATGCTGGTTATGGTGAATGTAGACCGCTACCTCGCTTTAGTGCTGATTATGAAAGCAAGATGGCTGAGGCGGAGACGAAACGCAAAGGCCATTTGTTTTTGTCTCTGGCTCTTTGGACTGATCATGGGCATATCCACTGCAACTTTCAGGACAGTAGAGCATATCCCAGATTTTCAGATTGAAGCCTGCATTATTCGTTACCCATCTAACTCCTGGAAACTTGCCCATCACCTTCAACTGAACATCTTGGGGTTTGCCCTTCCACTCTTTGCAATTCTTTTCTGTAGTGGCAATATTCTGTGTGTCCTTCACAAAAGAAGGGACGGTGTTTACCCACAGGACAGAAATGACAGGAAGGCCACAGTGCTGGTGTCTGCTGTTACCCTGTTATTCTTCCTTTGTTGGGGTCCATTCCATATTTTTACCTTCCTGGATACACTTTGTGACCTTAATCTTCTGGATATGGATCGTTGGAATCATGTCTTAGATATAGGATCGCAATACACCACATACTTAGCATTTCTGAACAGCTGCCTTAATCCACTGCTTTATGTCTGCAGTGGCCGCTACTTCAAGAAGAAAATCAGTGATATCTATAAAAGAAGAAAAAGTTCTACTGGGTCTGTGGTGACCACATTACAGCGCTCAGTTATATCATCCTATGTCCAACGGAATGATCAAATAAAACCGGTGGTGTTGTAGAGTTGTAACTAAAATATACGTGTATTGTGTGTGTGGGTGAGGATTGGAGGTTGAATTTTTGTCAGTCAGTCAACAAAAAAAAGTGTAGTGGAAAAAATTAAGCACTGCATATGCATGCATTGCATGTTTTTTTACACAAGTGTTTATAATTAATGGCAAGATGAGCATCCTGGGTATTCTCAAACATTTACATGCATCTGCAACAGCACTTGTAAGTGATTGTAAACTGTGTCTAAACAGTTACCATACTAGGCATTCCCTGAAGTTTGTTGCCATATAATAATCCTGGTTTTTGTTGACCTTGTGTTGACCTACACACCACCCATTTAACATTTTGTGCATTCCTGCTTTTGAAAAGTACCTTTCCGTGGAATATTGTCATATTGTTACCCAATACAGATATCTAAATGTGTTTATGAATTTCTTTACATGTTGAAATTCCTTCTATTTGTCTTGTAATGAAGCAGGTATGAAAATGTATTCTGCCAAATGCCATAAATGTAATTATGTTGCATATGTGTAACCTCTGTTTCCAGTCAGTAATCTCTTAGGTGAAGAATAACTATCTGTAAGGAATTTTTATTGTTAACACTATGTCTTTGAGCATCACAGAAATATAAAAAATTATGAAATAAATAAGCAGACAAAGAAACAGATGTACAGTCTCTGCCTTCGATGTTTCGTGTGATCTGTTGCTTCCTCTGGTGCACTGGAATGTTCTTCCTCGTGATTAGGTATATGTAATGTCAGTGTAACACAAAACAGCTACATGTTGATGTATTTTTTTTTTTGGCTGAGCAGTCATATCTTCAAAGAAACCCTATAGAGAGACTGTAAATGGATATACAGAAACTGAGATTAAACCTATAAGAAGCCAAGTTGATGAGAATTCCTTTCCTACATTTTCTGTAGTCTCAAACATAAATCAAACAAGGGGCCTATTTTTCCTTTTCATTTATATGCAGCCATATGAATTTATGCTGCTTTGCTTCCATGTCCACTACATGACTTGATCAGCAATCAGGAGGCCAAAAAAAAACATATACTAAAGCAAATAGCAGTGTTTTTTGTCATTTGCCAAACCAGATAGACAGAAGGAAGATTAGGCTGATTATGAACATGAGGGGGAAAAAACTGAATTTGCATGAACTGGGAACACCTATTCAGGTTTTAGATTCATCACTCAGCAGCGCTAGCTACTTTTCTTGTGTTCATCAGACACAATCTTGCTTGGAGCTATGGATAAAAATACATCCTTCTATGGAAACCCATCTTTATGTGCATACAACGACAGCGTGGATGCTTACATGTACCCAGCAGCCTACTCGCTCTTTTTCATCTTTGGACTACCAGCTAACTGTTTGTCATTGTATATAGCATATGTGCTAATGCGGAGGGGAAACAGCCTGGCAGTCTACTTGGTCAGTCTGTCCATTTCCGACTTGTTATATATCATCAGTTTGCCTGTATGGATCATGATGGCTATGCGGCACACAGTCGACAATACTCTCTGCAGCCTTATTGCGGTGATCATGTACAACAGCTTTTACGTGGGATCCGGACTGCTCTGCTGTATCTCGATGGACCGCTACCTTGCTGTGGTCTTTCCTCTGCACTTTGCCAGAGCGCACAAAATGAAAACAGCAGCCTTGGTGAGCATGCTAGTGTGGATCACAGAGATCGCTTTGCACATCGGCCTCCTGGCATACACAGATAACCTGCAGCAGTTCTCTTCCAACCGCCTATGTGAAGTGAGGATACCTTTGGACTCACACACAGCCCACATGGCAATAATTCGGTTTGTACTCTCGTTTCTTATCCCTTTGTTCCTGATGGCCTTCTGTTTTCACCAGATAATGATGTCTGTCAGGAAAAGTGTATCCACGGTGGCCAGTGAACGTGACAAGCTCCGCAAACTGTTGTTGCTTTTGTTACTTGTATATATTGTTTCGTTCACCCCATACCAAGTTGTCATGCTTCTCAGGGGGTTGTTGGAGACTAATAACTGTGACATTGCCAAACAACTAAGAAACAGCTATATGGTATTTGTTGCAACTACAACAATTAACAGTGTGTTAGATCCAGTAGTATATTGCTTAATGACTGAAAGTGCCAAGCTGAGATCCTAAAGATGTATATATGTTTTCAGTATAAATTAACGAAGGCTGTTTCTCTAATGAGATTATCTTCCACCTCTAAAGCATAATAATAATGCAATAATCCTATATCCTTAGTGTCTCTTTCAAGCAGACATTTGATCTTGAACTGTCTACAATCTATCATCTTCTATTCTGATTATATGAACTCAACATGCTGTAACACTGCAAACTATTTTGAATATACTGTACAATACTGCCTGTTGATTGAAAGAAATGCAAATTAATTTTGAACATGGATCAAATAAAATTCCCTAACAAAATACAGCCAGTTGCTGCAGCAATCATAGTTCATTTATGTTTTAAAAACAGATTCTTTGCTAACAGCTTCAAAGCCATTTCAATATGTTCGATATTCTGTTTACAATATGGACTACAATATGTCAAATTGCAATAAACATATTTCCATTCTTTAAACACTCAGATAAAATCAGCTTTACCATTTGCATCTGTTTGACTGTTTAAAGGAATTTACATTTTGTGTTACAGGGATGTTAACTGACTTGCATTCAGTTAATGCATTCAGGTGTATAATTCAAGATGCAAAGTTGTTATTTGTAAATGGATGTAATGATGACATGCACAGGTACAATATGATAAATGTGTTTTTTTTTCCAGTATACTAATACAATATGATTAAAATTCTAGTATGCTCAAAAGTTCTGGATATAATATGAGGTTATCATAAGGCTACATGATCAGAAAGTTCGCTTCTATTAAAATGTAAAAGGAAAGAGAGAGAGCGAGAGAGAGAGAGGGGGGGTCTAATAAAGTAATATTTTTTCTTTTGTTTAGTACATTTTCAGTTTGGGGAAAATAGCTCATTACTCAAATTACCTGTTTACTATAGAGGAGCAGAAAACTGTGAAAGAATGAATAAACATAGAATTTTCCACCCACAGTGTGTTATTATGTGTTGTAATACTTCTCAACACTGTGGTCACTGTATGACCAGAAAAAACAGGAACTCCAGCGTTCATCTTTTATACAATATTTATACTCTGTGAGATGTTTACAAAAAACGGGAAACGTTTTATGGAATTTTGCTAGATGTCTGCAATTAATGTCGTCTGGTCATAATGTATTCTGAACTGATTAATATTCAAATTAATTTTAAAGTGTAACAAACACTCTTAAATTTGATAGTAATAAAAAATTCCATCCATTTGAGTGGGTTTCTGCAAATGTGTCTGTATATCTGCGTTTGTGTATATAAAAACTATTTAAATGTGGACATATAATTTAGTAGAGATGTCTAGATTGCGTTGTTTCCTAATCTGAACGCTAGATGGCGTCAACTCGTACTTTAGGTCCAGCAGCATTAGTTCCTAGTTTAAACAACGCTTTCAAAACTGCAGTTTTATGCTAGATAGCACACATTACATGTATTTACTAAAATATCTAGTGTTTTAGATATTCTAGGAAGTCTTGAAGTAATATGGTAACCATTGGTTCATTTCTATTCTGCAACTCAAAGATTAGATAGTCGTTCATCGTTTTTATCCGATATGTTTTTAATTTACATACGTACTAAATATATAGTTCACGTTTGCAGTATAATTACCTAGATTATATAGAAACATTTTTAAATTCTACTTCCACATTTTGCTTGAACAGCCAATGAGGAATTTTTGCCTAAAATCTCCTCTTTCTGGAAACTGTATTTTGTGTCTGGGGAATTTTGTCGTTCTGGCTTTGTCTTTATTTGCACACTCAGAGGATTTTTTTTTTACCTTTTACCACATTTTAACCTTTGATTTTAATTGCTAATCAGGTGGAGGTTGTCTGAAACATCAAGAATCAATAATCCTTTGGGAATCCTTATGGCAAGTTGTCCCTCATCAAAATATTTTAGCATGTATAGGATAAACAGTGTGTTGAAATCCCTGGTTAAAAAGGTTGACTGTTGGTAAGAATAATGTCTCTGATACATAAACTGCTGTAGATATGATAATGACAATATGGTATATAAAAAAATGTGTTTTTATATTTTATATATATATATATATATATATATATATATATATATATATATATATATATATATATATATATATATATATATATATATATATTAATATATATTCATTCATTCATCTTCTACCGCTTTATCCGATCTTCCTTCGGGTCACGGGGAGCCTGTGCCTATCTCAGGCGTCTATGGGCATTAAGGCAGGATACACCCTGGATGGAATGCCAACCCATCGCAGGGCACACACTCACACATTCACTCACACATTCATACACTAGGGACAATTTTCCAAGGTGCCAATCAACCTACCGTGCATGTTTTTGGACCGGGGGAAACCGGAGAACCCGGGGAAAAACCCCCTGAGGCACGGGGAGAACATGCAAACTCCACACACACATTCCCGAGACGGGAATCGAACCCGGATCCTGGCGTTGTGAGGCGAACGTGCTAACCACTAAACCAACCGTGCCCCCAATATATATATAATATAAAAATATATTTTTATATACCATATTGTCATTATCATATCTACAGCAGTTTATGTATCAGAGACATTATTCTTACCAACAGTGTGTGTCAAAGCAGGGATAATATAAATGTGTAGCACACTTTTATATCAATTCACATCTAAACAAGGTTATAACATTCAGGGAAGTGGTTTCTGATCATAATGTCTGGGTCCTGCTGCCACTCTTGGGTCCTTAAATAAGGCTCTTAACCCTCTGTGCTCCAGGGGCGCTGTATCATGGCTGAGCCTGCGTGCTGATCCTCCGTGCTGATCTCACCTTAAAAACAAGCTGGGATATGCGAAAAAAAAGAATTTCATTGTGCTGTAATGTATATGTGACAAATAAAGGCTATTCAATTATGTACTAAAGCAGTTCCTTATGCTTATCTAGCTTTTAAAAAATCAATATCATCCATTTCCATAAATCATTCTGTGTCCAGATATTTCATGTATTAATGAAGAGATGACACTTTTAATTTTTGAATAGGATCTTATTATGTAAGTTCTGCCAAAGTTGTATTTCATTTTCTACAGAAATCAGGTAGAGGAGGATGAACAAAGGAAGGGTGAGAATTTTGTTAAACCTTTCAGCTGATGGAGATGTATGTTGGAATGGATGCCTTTGGGTGACCCTTTTTTTCTGTGTAGGTTTTCTCTACATTTTAAAATGCCATTCGTGTAATCTTCTTTGCATTCCATCTTGTATTCTAACATCCTCCACATTGTCCTTGATGTTATCTTGTTGCTGATCTTAAATTGTGGATTACATCATCTTTGTCCTTAACATATGGGGACATTGACACTGCTTGCTGCCAGAGAAGCTTTTAGAAATGAGATGACTCAGCAGTGTTGAAAGCTTTCTCTTTTATTGAAGAGAAGGGTAGAAAGTGATTTACTTTCCTATCGGTTTTTCTATTTTTTTTTTCTCTGCTTAATTGCGCTGTCCAACTATATTACAGAACAGAACTATTATTATTGTTGCCACTATTGTAGTGATTATTGTTTCTGTTAGATGTTAATAATACAACAAAGATTAATAAACTTGCCTGTATATTCATAAAGAGCAATAGGACGAAACAAATATTTAATATGTTAAACACCAGAACTTTTAAGTAATGGATATGTTGTGTCAGTACAACTCCAAGTTATCTGATTTTTTTATATAGATATTCATCAGGCATGAATATTTGTCTGTCCTCCCAAATTGACTCCAACCCTGCCCTTCTTTATCACTGAACATCTGGCCTTTCCGTTTATGCTATTTCCTTCCAGCTAACAAAACAGTTCCACAAAGGGAGTCTGGTTTCCATTGGCACAGGTACTGTAGGTGCTGGTGTTTGTCACCAAACATTTCCTTGTCTCTTTAATCCTCTTTCACTGGAAGTCATAAGGTATTCACTATGTAGTATATAATGCCTGTACCTGGATCCTTACAGTCCATGTGCCTTGCCTTTTGCCTATATATATATATATATATATATATATATATATATATATATATATATATATATATATATATATATATATATATTATCTATATATATATATATATATATATATATATATATATAATATATCATTGCTAATGTAATTAATAAATATTTGAAAATTAAGAAAAATAAATTAAATGTTTACCATAATTTTTACAAGTGGAGCTAGGGGAAGGCCTCCTCAACCACATAAAGGTCTTTTTAAAGGGTACAGATTTTATTAAAAGCAGTATAGATTAAATACAATTCAGTTAAAAAATATGTAAAGTTAATGTTTGCATATGACCCAAAAGCAACTTTTAAATTCCTAATCAGAAAATGTATGAGGAAATCATCATAAAAGCAGGGGATCTTGGCTGAACCACGGTTCTCTGAAAGAACAACTGTTTTATTCATGTGTTGTGTACAATGTGTTTGAGTTCTGGGTTCTTGCCAGCCTTTCACTAATTCATTAATATTTTGAATATATTATATAATATTTCTTATATAAAGATTCACCTAACTAAACAATCTAGAAAGCATAAGTAGTTAAACATTAATTTTTTCTACAGATAGTCATTTTTGCACTATTTCTGAAATCAACCTTACCTAACTTATTGAATTTGCACATGCTTGTGAAAATATGTGAAAGCAATGCTTTTAATCTCAATCACAAAGGTGGCATCATCGCATAATAAAGATCAGACCAGTAGTGCAAAGCTCTAGTAAAAGATGCTTATAGCTTGAATGGCATGCACTGGCATGTCCTATGATACTGAAGTGTTCCAATTGTGTACTCAACATGATAATTGAGTGTTCGTGCTGTCAGTGACTGAATCTTGCATCAGTGATGTGCCAGAAAGATTAAAACAAATCAGTTGCATATTCCCTGTTTATCTCCGAATACAGCAAATCTTACTATTCCTATGGCTCTTGTTTATTTATGTGGTTTTTAAATAATTGCTTCTAATTTAACTTGATATTCTGATTCATGTTATAGTCATATTGTATTATGCTGATTTGTTCTGGCATCTGATAAATGAAAAATAAAGAGTAAACGGAAATGAGTGGAAATAAAGCTGGGTTGACTTTTAATGATAATGTTTAGAATGTAGCTGTAAAAATTCATTAATTCATTCATTCATTCATCTTCTACCGCTTTATCCGATCTTCCCTCGGGTCACGGGGAACCTGTGCCTATCTCAGGCGTCTATGGGCATTAAGGCAGGATACACCCTGTATGGAATGAAAACCCATTACAGGGCACACACACACACACACTCATTCACACACACATTCATACACTAGGGACAATTTTCCAATGTGCCAATCAACCTACCATGCATGTTTTTGGACCGGGGGAAACCGGAGAACCCGGAGAAAAAACCCTGAGGCACGGGGAGAACATGCAAACTCCACACACACATGGCCGAGACGAGAATCGAACCCGGACCCTGGAGGTGTGAGGCGAACATGCTAACCACTAAGCCACCGTGCCCTTAGCTGTAAAAATAGTTTTCCCAAATAATTTTGAGTTGGTAACAGATGATTATTTTGGCAGTATGTCAAAGTTATTTGGTTATTTTTTTCACGTTATTAAAGATCCAAAACAGACTTACACACCTGAGTAGTTGAAGGTTAATCGCACTGCACTGGCAATTGTTGCTGGGATTTGAACTCATGACCTTACAATCTAGAGTCATAGAGCTACAGAGCTACAACTCAAAGAAGAATTCTTTAACTGGACATGTGCTTTGCATAAGCCTTGGAAGTACTATTTTTATTCAAAGAGGCTCTTGGGTAAAACTTATGGGTGGATGTTCCACGTTACATTGTTTTGCATTTCCTTGTAAATACATTGTGTTGAAGAACATTCTGATAGTCACTAATTGTTTATTTCAAGATATTAAATTCTATATCTGTATCTGTAGTCTTTGTTTATTGATGGAATGTTGTCAAATGATCAACAAGAAACAGCACATCAGTTATATTGAAGTTCCCGCTTCAGAGACTTTGAATCAGATTGCAACTTTACATTTCTGAAAGGTTTAAAGCCAAACATGTATTAAAGTCGTTCACTTGCTCTCTTGTAAACTTGCAGCTTAGATATGACTGAACACGAATTACAATTCCTCTTCAAGGGTATGTCTCCTGAAAAGCCATTGTCACAGCTAAATGTTGCCATATCACTGTCTCAGACACTGTAAATAGCAGTAAGTAATTCGGAAAATGACAGCATGCTTCATCAATTTCACCGACAAATGTATGACCCCTGATAGCTCACATTTTTGGCAACAAGATGATTTGAATTAGAGACATTGACTATGATTCATCTTAATGAGTAAGAGCCATAGCATACAAAACAGAAAGGCACATTCTGTGGCGTTCGTGAATCACTTGCCGCTCATTTTCAATGACTTGTCTATGGTTGGTGCTCTTTCTATAGCATTATTTTCTCCGTCTCTCTCTCTTTGGCCTGAGCAGGCAGAAAACCCAGCTGCTCGTGCTGCTCGGTGCATTGTGGCAGACTGGTGAGCGTGGTGTTGTTCTCTTTCTCTGTTGCCTCCTCCTCCTCTTGCTCCTCCACGTCATGTGCCTCCTGTCTTTCCTCAGCCAGTGTATTATTACTGCTGTTGCTGCTGAGTCGTTTTGCGTCCACTGTGATATTTGGCGGCAGGTCTTTGTTCCTGTTGCGTTTGGCTAGTTTGCTGAGAGAGCCAAAGCGGTTGAAGATGTTTTCCTCAGAGAGTGTGTCCTTGTTATAGGGCTCTGCCTTCAGTCGAAGATTGCTCAGTTTTGTGTCTATGCTCTCCTGTGAGGATGTGGTAAAGCGACCCCTGTCAAAGCTGGAGAAGATGGCTCTTTTTTCAGGAGAGAGCATGTCAAGTGATTGTGCACGCTGCTCCAGACCCAGGCGTCGGCGTTCCATGCTCCGAATGGTGGCGGCACGTTGCAGCTTGTCGTGCAGCTCTACACTGAGGCGTCTCCGGGTTTCCCGCAGCTCAGCTCTCACATTCGCCTTCCATTCAGCCGCATGGGCCTTAAACTCACCAACCTGACAGACACACAGTCAGTCATCTTGGTCATCCGAATACACATTACAAATAATATTATGTTGTTTTGTGATTTATCCTCTGTGGTTTTATTGAATGGCATAACATTTAAAAGGTATATAAAGGTCAATCATCTAACTATTGAGACAATATAAAAAAAAATGTTGTTCAGGTGAAATACTATGGCATGCCAAACATGGATATTATAAACATGTTGGATATTACATTTACATTTGCAGCATTTGGCAGACGCCCTTATAAAGAGCGACTTACAACTGAGCAATTGATGGTTAAGGGCCTTGCTCAAGGGCCCACTAGTGGAAGTTTGATGGTGGTGGGGTTTGAACCTATGATCTTCTGGTCCAGAGGCCAACACCTTAACCACCTTCACCATATTACTTTCTGACCTTGTGATCCAGTTCATTGACTGGTGATTGGTAGGCCATTGATCATGATATTTAACACTTCGGCTGACTATTTGCTCTCGCTTACAGAGCTCAGACTTGTTGTATGAGAGTTGATTCCAATTAGCCACAATAGAAATGGGCTTGCATGCCGTTCAAGAATGTTAATTGTTTCCAAGTTGGTTTAGTCTTCGGAATACTGGTAGCCCTTGTTGGTAGTCCAGGGTTGGTTTAATATGCCTTTAACACTAGCCTACATTTAATCTATTTGTATATAACATTTTCAGATGTTTTCCAATATACACAGAAACGTAATATCTACACATTTCATTTTAATTCTAATGATATTGACTAAGTTGACAGTTTGATGAAAACAGCACAGTTAAATTATCTACTTTGTTGCGTATAAAGAAAAGAAGCTTGCATACCAAAGAGTTCTGGATGTAAATGATTAATGAGAATAACTAATATTCATTCATTTGAAAGACTTTATGATGGTGTCATAAAAGAAAAGGTAGATGATGCAGTGCTTTTAATAGCATTACCTCCTCCTTAGTTTTCTTGGAAAGGACTCTTAACCAGTCTCCTATCATGCTGAGAACCGCTGCAAAATACGCCAAACCCACTAAGATCCAGAACCAAACTAGTGGCTTATACCACTTCTTGTATTCAATCATTCTGTCCCCACCTGTGAATAAACAGCAAAATGTTAATAGGTTTAGAATTTGTTTGGTGATTTTAATGTAAGTCTGAAACTGGTCATAATTAAGTTAATGTTAAGTTAATATAGATTTCTTCCATAATAATTTCTAGTATCTCAGCATCAGGATATGCCAGAATAAAATAGGGTGTTTCATTTGTACTATCTAGTTTCTGAATAATGAAAAGTACAATTATATGTTTAATAAGTGAATATTATTTGTTTCTCTTTACCAAACCTCAAATGAGACATGAATTTCCCACAAATTAATTTTAGCTCATTACTATTTTAAACGTTTTCATTATAATGCTTAGTTGATCATTTGCAACCCAGATTTTATCCCAAAATCTATATTTTCCCTGTTACAACACACCTGGGTATAATCTGATGAATGAAATCAGACATGGTTGAGCAGAATAACTAGCCATGATGAGCACTGAGCCATACTCTAGTCCACCATAACACATGTGCAATTACACTTCATGTATAACATTGAGGGGAAAAAATGGACAAAAAAGGTCAAAAGTACCTGCTACATAATCTCCAATACCGACAGTTGTGAGAGTAATGACAACGAAGTAGATGGACTCCAATGTAGTCCATCCTTCAATGTGTTTGAAGATGACAGCTGGAATGGTGACGAAGACAATGCACCCGGCCAGGATGAAGAGAATGGTGGAGGTGACGCGAATTTTTGTCTGACTAATCTGCCTATGTTTTTGCTGAAAACAGAAAAAGTAGAACATAGTTGAATACCATTCAGAATAATAATACTAATAATACTACTACTATTCTAATATTCTATTACTACTACTACTACTACTACTACTAACTAATAATAATAATAATAATTGTTGTCATAATAATAATAATAATAATAATAATACGGCTTACCCGAAAAATGCCCTCCACTTTTAAAATGCTCTTAACAAACATGGTCCCCAGTTGATCACCAATGCCAGCCAGAAGAAATCCAAACAGAGGAATTCCAAATATGGCATACAGAATGCAGAAAATCTTGCCACCCTCAGTGCTGGGAGCAATATTCCCATAGCCTTTTCACGTGGATGTAGAAAAAAACGTGGTTATTTTAATATTGTCTCTAACACCACTGTAATTGATGAGCTATTTTAAGAACATGGCATCACAAGAATACATGAACTGAAACAGCATGGCAGTAATTACAGACTGCTGAAACAAAATGAATGCAAGACTTGTTCATCAAAGTCATGCAGCTGCCGGATAGTAACAGTGTCAGCAAGAGCAATAAGGCATTTTATTATAAAAAAAACACAATGTTCCGTTTCATTTATTACATTAAATAAACCATAGAACACTTTTGACCTGTTGATTGTAATAAAACCTGCTGCGTATAATTCCAATGGGAAATTGCAGGTGAATTCATTTTCGTGTCATGATGTAGCTTGTGCGCATTTCAAATCTTTGAAACATCTTGAAAAAGAGTGTAAATAGAATCAGAACATCCCAAATTATACTCAAAATTATATCACTGCAACTTGGGTATAATAGGAACTGAGAGTTATACGTTATTAGATCCAACCACACATTCTGTGTATGTTCATTTACTAGTATTTCGATTATATACTGTTTGTGCTCACTATTTACATCGATAGATAAGATGAACACTGTTATCTTCCAAAAATAAAGTATTCCCACAAACCATTCCACATGATCCCACTTGATTTAGCAGAGTCTATAGGTAAGAGCAGAATGGCCTGTTCTCGGCTACCTTTTTTTTTTCTTAATGGCTCCAATAAATCATATCAGCTCTGACTCGTGCAATAGCAGTATGAAACAAGAGAAGGTACATATAGTGGTACAAATTGTGAGAGACATTTATTGAAGGCAATTTTTTTACCTATGGTGGTTATTACAGTTCCAGCAAAGAAAAAGGCACTACCCAGATCCCAGTGGCTGGAGTTGTAGGATGCGTCTCCCATGGGGCTAACTCCAGCACTGACAGCATCTATTGAATGCTTAAAAGGACAAAACCCATCCAGACATGTAAAGACAATATAAATAGATAATATAATATGTCATATTAAATGGATAGATAGCCATATAAGTCATATACGAAAGACAGACAGACAAAAAGATAGAGAGAGAGAGAGAGAGAGAGAGAGAGAGAGAGATGGGTAAATATATAAATGGACAATACTTGCCCATTTTATTAATAACATTACACAGTCATCTTAAGGGCAGTCGTGTTTGTCATCGTCTTACTGTGAAACAATAATACCAGCAGACAGATGTGCTAAAATAGGTGAGGATGGTGCATGTGATCACATCAGCACTGCAGATGTAACAGTGCATTAGAGGAAGAGAAGGGCAAAGAGCCGTCACACAACATCACTGACTTTTTCCTGTCCTAATCATGGTGAGGAAACAGGGTGTAGCACTTTTAGAGAAATCCTAATGGAACATGCCACTATATTTGGTTACTACTTTTTTGGTAATATTCAATTAAAGTGGCCCTTTCTAAGTTCTTTCTTGCCTTTATAACATTAAGTAGAAATTGTTTTAACCTAAGTGCACACTGCATGGATAGGCCTGTTAGGAGAGACTCCTTATAAGAGGCTTGCTGACAAATCTAATGTTATGTGAATGTGAGTTTCGCAGTCCATGAGCTTAATTTTCCTAACAACGTGTATAATGTACAGTGCTAAGAAACACAATAGATGTCTGTGTGGAAATTATTTTCTGCTGCAAATCTCTGAATCCAAATTAAATGTTTTTTGCAACAGTTTTCACTGTCCATGTATCTCATATTTCATCTTTCACAAGAGATAGCAAGGTTGAATATAATACATATTTTCAATGCCCCTCATAACAGAGACAATTTCCTGTTACATTGTGGTTTACTTTTGAGTGAACACGGTTTTTATACAAATAAAATAAGACTTTGAATTCATTGTCGTGTTATTGAGCCTGTATTTGTAGCGTATAATTGCCAATAAATCAAATAAGGAACTTATAATAAGAGCTCATAATAAATGGAGAGGGGGTGTTAATTAATATATTGTTTCTAAAGACAGTCATAAGGGGTTAAAGCATCTCAGATCTAGAGGCATGTAATACAGCATTTAATTAATAATGCTTTTTCTTCTCTGAGTCATCTGTCCGCCCAGGTAAAAACAGCATACTGGCAGGATTGAAGTGGATATACTGGACATTGTGAGTCAGTACTGTCCAGCACCCTAAAAAAAACATTTTCTCTATCTGTCTCTATGGCAGAATCACAGCACTGCATAACTACAACTGGTCTTACACACCAGGGTGAGAAACATGCACCAAAGCAAGCGTGACACGGCATCAAATTACAAGATACCTTGCGTAAGCCGGAAATCCACCGATCATATTTCTGAGGCTGCTCTGTGGGCTACTTTCATTAAAATTGAGTTACTTAACATTCACGCTTGTTGACAAAATCATTGTGGTTTCGTGAAAAGTAGGTCACAGGCTGTGTGAATGACGCTGTGGAACAGTAGTGGGAGATCTTAATATGATGCGAAATTATTTGATGTTATTGAAACATCCTGTGATGAATCATACAAGTGCACTCTTGTTGCATCCAAATGTGGTATTGAAGGGAGGTTATAATCTCAGGAGATTATAAATATGTTCAGTTGCCTGATCATATACAAGCAGTGCAAGGACAGAGAGAATGTGAGAGTGAACATCTTTTTTGGGAAGCTAAATGACAATGTAAATTTTTTAAATAAAAAACATATTTGCTCCCCATACAAAGAAATGGCCTAAAGTTGAAAGTGCCTGCTTCTTAATGTGGATTAATGGGCACACATTTCCAGTAATCTAAGACTAAAAATCGATTTTTCAGAACAGCAGAAGCTGTTTGAGAAATGTAACAAATGTGATTAAAAATGTGATGAACCAAGTAATAAATGTTTAGAAGATGGAGAGGTGCACACATGCCTTCAGCAATTTTTTTGGTGTTGGTGAAGACATTAAATGTCTTTAGTATACCTCATACCTAAAAACCTGGTGTTAGGGGAGCTCAAAAAAGGAATATGAGACAAAAGATCAGAATTTTATACATCACTGTTAAACTATACATTACAGGAACAGATGTGAGCCCCTTTGTTCCTTTAAGAGATTTATTTAATTGAATTGAAAAAAATGAATGGAAATGCAATAATATACTTTGTCATTCTTTTTAATTAGGTACTTCCAATATCCACATAAGGATGATAGTCAGGTATGCACAAATCTACGTTCTATTTATAAAGTAATGTCTACCATAAGACAAAAAAAATCAGGATAAAATAAAATTATTAAAAATATATATAATTTCATTTACAAGATTATTTTTTCAAGTATTGATAGCACCACTTTGTTAGTATCAAAGATACAATTTAAACTATATCCATTAACTGAGTGACTCACATAAGAACCAGAATTTTCCTGACAACAATATGTAAACAAGTTATTTTTATACAGGGAGACTGTTTTGTAACACAGTCTTCTATGATTCCTTTGTTGACTACTGCTTTCAGAATCACATAGACAGGCTTTATTTGTCACGTATACATTACACCAGAGTTAAATTATTGTCTTTGCCTATCTTGTTTAGAACCTGGGTTCAGAGACCAGGGTCAGCCATGATACAATGCTCCTGAAGCACAGATGGGTAAAGGCCTTGTTCAAGGGCCCAAGAGTGACAGCTTGGCAACACCCAACCTTCTCTATCAGTATCCCAGCAGCATCCCAGAAACTTAACCACTGGCTGCCACTATCATTATGTCAAAGTGCTTGTGTAACCTCAGACATGCTACTTTAACATTAGAACTACTTTATACTGTTTCACAGCTTCACTCAAGGCTTTGCCAAACATTATTATCATTTGAGCATGTTTAGCAAAAAAAAAAAATTTAAATTTTAGAGAAAATATTCTTGTTATCTGAAATATTTAGTATGCCAATTCTCAAATGTATAATATAACAGAGCTTTCACTAAGAATCACTGGCAGCCAAAAAAGCTTACCTTGATTAAAGCTTCCAGCTCAGCAGGGGATACACATGGGTTCCCCTGAAGGAACCTGGCTTTCTCCTGCGTGATGGTGTTTTTCTGGTCACTCTCGAAGGGCTGCTCTAGTGCTTGAAACACTAACCCACCCCCGACTAGATAGAGCACTACCACCACAAACACAGCCAGCACGGTCTTCCACTTCATCACAGAGTGGAGGGCTGAGCCATCGACTACAGCATCCATGCTGGCAACTATGCTTGCTGAGCGTGAGGAGATGGAGAGACGTGGAAGGGGGCAGTGTTCATTTGCCTTGGCCTCATAGCCCATGGGATTCTGTATGGCAGCTACACTGGCCTGGACCAAGGAGGACTGTACCACACCTGGCTGTGGCTTCTTTGGATGGGCCATATTTGTCTGGACCACCACTAAAGAGAGGGAATAACAGACACAGAGCAGTTTAGTCAGTTGAAGATTCAGCATAATGAATAAATAGAAATACCTGGACAATATTTTATCAGTGATAAAATAAATAGGCTAATTGTGCTGAAGACTGTACTTTTAATTAGCTTTTTCTAATGTACTTTCTAACTTAAATATGTTAACACAAAGGGACATAATTCACATTAGCAGTACAATTAATCAGAGCTTTTCAAATAAATTCACATAAATACACCATTGGAGAAGTATAATTAAAGCTGTAAGTAACATTCATGGCAACGGATGATGTGTTTCTTTAATACAGCTTCTATGAGGTTCTCTGAGGGCAATTCCAGTCTAGGGCTAGATTGGGAACAGTTTCATTTTTATTACATGGCTTAATACTTTTTCTTTACTATTGCACAGTGAGTCCAAATAAAAGCTTCAGTTGAAATTACTGTTCCTATACTGTAAAGCATCCAAAACAGCGAGAAATTCCTACAAAATGCACTGATTTTCAATTATGGCATACTGCAGGGAAAAGGGCAAGGATGGGAAGAAATAAAAGTTACATATAGATTTTAAGATTCTATTATGTGTATTGACAAACCCCCTTGTCCACCCTATGGGAATTGTTTCCTTCAGTGGCATGCAAGAGGGTGGAGTCCAAGCACATGAATGATGTAATGCTGAGCATAAACCATTAGCAAACACATTGGTACCATGCTTTGACCCAGTGACCAACAGGATACATGATACATTAAAAAAATTTGTATTTCTAGTTCTAAATTCTAACAAGGCCAGCCATATACTTTATATGTGCAGTTTAAAATTTCAATGTACATTGCATTTACAGCATTCGGAAATCCAGGTTACGTTACTGAAATACTCTTTTTAACTGTACAATGACTTAAAAAATATTGTGTATATATATATATATATATATATATATATATATATATATATATATATTTCCATATTCCATTCCATATATTCCATTCCATATATTCCATTATATATTCCATTACATCAATAAGCATATAAGCATTAGTGTCATGTACTTAAATAACACATATATATGTATATAGGAGCATCACCATTATATGAACTTGATCAATTTAAAAATGCTAAAGGAAGTTTGAGTGGTGAAAACGCTACATCTGCATCAAAGGACAAGGACCATTCAACATTGTCATATGAAGGACTTTGAGTATAATTAATTGCATTTAGCAATCAGGCTTATAACATTGCCAGCATTCATATTGTACATCTATCATAAACACAATTTAAATTAGATGTTTCATATACTTACATAATTACATTATTTATAACATTACATTCTAATAAAGAAAAATGTTCCGGTTTTGTTACTTTTTGGTAACCACTGTTGAAATTACTTATAAAGCATTTCCGTTTGCTGTCAGCCAAAGGGCAAGGTTAATCATTTTATGTAATAACGAAATGTTTTTTTAAAGAAGTAAATTAATATGGGATATAACAATTGTCCAAATCATAAATTCAGGCGATTAATAAATAGCCTGCACCCACCTTCCTCAGGTTTCCAGTTGACTTGTTTCCTTGGATTCTCAACTGGGAATTTCATCGTGAATTTTCTTCAGCCGTCCAAAAAAGATTTTCCAGTTATAGACTTAATTAGCTTACTAGCTGTTTGCTGACAATTGAAGTATTTGAAGTATATTTTTTTTTATTATTTTAAATCCGTGTTCGCTCGCTCCTCTGATCGTTTGGATGTATTGTCTGAGGTTGGAGCATAATTTTGTCGGCACGGGAGCGCGCGTCGTGCCCGCGCACGCCTCTGTATAATAGCTCTATGGTCATTTAATTTATTACACCTACGTAGCTTATTATCATACATGTAACTAACAAAGATTTATCAAACGGAGCAATTGGACAAATCAGAAATCAGGAGAAAAGGGTTTAGGTGTGGAAAGAAAGCCTTTGTGCTACACCCTTACTCGTCATTGCATCTTATCATTGCAGTCACTTTGTTGCAAAACCCCATTGGTGAAACCCTTAATCGATGGAAGTGCTCGTGAAATATAATTCGTAATAAAGTATAGAATGAACTGCATTGAACACCAAGCACAATGAACGCTTTAAACACTTTGTACTTACTGGTTCCTGAGTGGATGCTGGCGTGGACAGTTCCCCCGTCAGAAGCAGCGACTATTCATACACAAACACGTGGGGGGTTGAGACAACGACTGCGCCCTGAATCCTACTCCTATACTAGCATTCTAAATATAGTGTCAGAATGTTACACAGCCACAGCACTAATTTATAGTCTAGACAATTCATTTATTCTGTATGGACTCCCGGCGACATGAAAATAATCTATTCGTTGTAATAAATAAAGATAATAAATAAAAATGGTCTATTCGTTGTATTTCTAAACGGCACTTATTTGATCATGTGTTCTAACTGGTAATATAGTGTGCAGTATGCAGGACATACAAGGCCGTATAAAAATGTCGATTATATCTCATTAAGAATTAAGAATTATTGTATATACCATTGTACGTTTTGCGAGACAGGATCATGTTGGAGGAAAAAAATTGAGTTGTGATTTCGGTGTATTATCACATATCTGTCGTTTGATTATGACATATCTGTCTTGCAAAATATTATAATGTGCATGTCCACTCTGTCAATAACATATTTATGCACATTAACGTTGGCACTTTCTGTCTGGATTTTTTTTCCTTCTTCTTTTTCGCTCATGTTTCAACAGTGAATGACTACGAAAAAAAATTAAAACAGAATATTAACGTTTATGTATGGATGTATTGCAAGCTGGATGTACATGAATCACCTAATGGTCCTTACAAAGGCAATAAATAATGCATGAAATTGTGCTTTGCCTTTGTTAAGCCCAGCATTTTATTAATAATGCCCAAGCAGTGCAGACATATTTCATGTAACGTGTAATGTCCTGTACATAAAATATCCAGACTGTCAAGTGAAATTGCTCCTTTTGTCATGATTACAACTAAATTAATTTAGAATTTAGAATTAGGGTTTCTGGGAATGGTTTTGGATAAAATGTCTACCTCAAATATGTGCAAAGATAAATCTATGCGATGATTTTTTTTCAGCAGACGGTTTTGGCCCTTCTGTTTTAACGCCTCATTTGCCCTCCCCGCACCTACCCCCCCCCCCCCCCCCCCCCACCCCCCTCCCTCCACCTCTCGTGGATTATTCATAAACGCAAGACCGCTACGTGCCTCTGTTACGTAATGACGCACGCTTAGCAACCATCATGGCGACTGCGAAGCTTTGCACAACGACCCTGTTTGGCTAGCTAGTTTGAAAGATGTGCTACTTTTTTTCAGTAACTAGTCTAAATAATTTTTGAATGGGATTTACAGATAACACTGTAACGTAGATGTTTGTAGATGTAGTTGTTTACAGCATGATTTCTGTTGTTTTCTGAGCATGGGATACTTGTTTCTAATCATGAATGGAAAGCGAGGTAGTATTCACCGCTAACTGCTGCACTTACTGAGACTGCATTTTAATAGGATTGTATTGTACTGACATATTTGGATTATATTGCTGTACATCTAGCATTATTAATGTTAAAAATATGAAACTATTAAATAAGCACGCTCTTTTCCGATTTAGTTATTTTATTGCTTCTCCAATATTTGTTAGTAATGGGATTAAATTGCTTTTTTTATATGACAAAAAGTGTCGTTTTAATTAATAGTTAGAAGAAAATGACTATTTCCGTGGTAGCCCAAACTAATTGGTTCCTTTCCAGCATTCTGCCCTGCCTCGACTGGCAATGTGACTAGTCAACGCGTTATCGAGGACCACATGATCTCTCATTACAAAAAGCTTTACTCAGCAAAAGGTAAATCGGTGAGCGTACTATACAATACAATATACAATAATTGTTCTAATGATAAATAATGTCAACACAACGACAACTGTAAACATAGGGCTTCTTTTATATTTTTCTCTGTATTCAGCTGCTGTGGATTGTTCCATACCCAAAAGTATGCGCTGTAATGTAAAATGTAAGTATGTGCTTACTTCTGCTAAAACAGTATTCACTAATGTTTGTTTATGTATATAAACACCTCTTTGTGTACGCATGTAGATCTCGACCAAAAGCGACGTGAGCGGTTAAAGAAAGACGTCTCCGAAATGTCACAGTCTGTAAGATCCATTTCACAGAGGAGTCTCAGGCTGGATAATATTATCTCTTGCTCACCCAAAAATGTAAGCTATTCTTCAACTATTGTGTTTTATGCATTCTTTTTATTTTATTTTGTGAAAATGCTTTCTCTTTTCTGTACAGGTCAGACCCTCTGCTCGAGGTGCTGAGAGTCCGTTTATTAACTCCGGTGGATCTGTCATGTCCTCCCCAAGGTTCAGTACATCGTTCCATTGTAAGCAAATTGTCTACCCTCCCCAAATGTCTGCACGGTCTCAGAACTGCCGGCCGACTTCAGAATTAAGTTACAGAAACCCAAAATCTCAAAGCCACTGTTTTACTCTTTCGTGTGCCACATCCTCAAGTCAGCAGAAGTTTAAAAGTTTTCAAGACCCTTCACAGAAAACATACAGCGGTGACCTTCTTCAGAAACATGCCCACTGTTTCACACAAGAAAAGCCTTACACACCTAGAACTCTGGCAAAAGATTCCAAGTCTGCTCTGTCTACCTATCGGTATTACAATCCTGCAAATAGGAGACAGGCTCAAATAAAGACGCCTTCCAAGTCTAATCAAACAGATCCTCACAATAGCAGGTACAGAATGTATTTACATTTTTTGTGATTTTATGATTGTTGTTATATTGTTAGTTCTTTCCAAAATCATCTTGCTGAATCTTAAGTCATTATGGCCTGACCATGATTTAGATAGAACATAATATAATAATACCTAGAGATTTTTTTTCTTATTTCACTAGTGTCACATAACATATATCTAATACATTTTATTGTATGGTCAATTTGTGACACACCTGGTCATTTTGATCCATACTCTATATACAAAACAATTAAAGCATATATGCTAGTGCTTGATGTTGCCAGGTTCTTTTTCTCTGTAGGGAGACGAGACCTGCAACATCTCAAGACTTACCCCAGGTACAACTGCAGAAATTATCTGATATAGCATCTTATATATGGTATAATATGTAAGTCCTTATAATATTTGGCTGAAACTGTCTCATATTCTACAGTCATGCAGTATTTATCATGAGTGGTCTGATCAAGAATCAAATGTATTTGGACAACATTGCACTGAAAATAAATTCAGATCTAGTGATTTTTTTATTGGCTCCTCAAGGTAAGAAGCACACATTGTATTGTATATATTCTTGAAGTCTACTGCTTTATAAAGCACTGTGGGGCTGGTATGTACAAATACAACTACTGATTTGTTTTGTAGGGTATCACCAGAGGGAATGAGGTCCCCAATTATGAGAAAAGTAACAGCAGAGTAAGCATGATTTATTATTTGTCTTCAGACATAATAACATATAATAGTTATGATGGCTTTTAATATAGGGTCTGTTGAACTAATTCTAGCAGTCTAAATGAAGTGTTTATATGAGTGATTTTATTTTATTTCGCATCTGTAAAAGATCATCGGTTGTATTGAAAATGTTAAAAGCAGAATTTAAAGTTGTTCATTGATTTTGAGTAAGATGTCAAAATGTATCCTTGTGCTTTTTCATTAGAAAAGAAGAATTGATGTACTTACAGTTTATTACTGATGTAACAAATGAGATTATACTACGGGGTTACTATTCTGACAGGTTGGTAACAATTATTGATTTGCAAGTAGATTTGCAAGGAGATTTTCCCGGTTCTGACTTTTGGAGTTTTCTTACAGAGTACTGGAGCGGGTGTTTGAGCGTCACATTGATATGAATAAACATCGGCTAGCTGAAGTGAGTATTGTTCAAATATCTTGGTTATGCATGATTGATGGTACCTTGCCAGACCAGTCAAAATATGATATAATTGTATTAAATGTTGTACTATTTTAATTAAACAATGAGCTAGGTGTAGCACATATTTCAATTAGTAATTTGTACTGTAAAAACTAATAAATCTAACTCATGTTTCTATATTTATTATAAGGACAAAATGCGCCACCTTCTGGAAGCGCTGCATAATGATTTGCAAAAGCCACCTCTTGCGTCTGTTACCGTTCTTGACAATAAGGAAGGAGACGGTTCATTATCGCACAAACACATGGGCTCAAGTCTTCAGCAAGATTTAGCAAATTCTTCGACAGATGATGATATTCTCTCTTCTACACTCTTAAGGAATAAGGACACATGGGACTTTGATGGTGTCACTTCTAGATTAGATACCACATCAATACGTGACCGCATTTCACTGACAGCTACATATGATGGACAAGAAGATAAAAAGGAAACAAGTGACCTGGAGAGTGAGCATAAACAGAGAAATGTGGAGTCACCAGATTTGGAAAATCATCAGTTCAATGGAGAAGGCATGCAGCAGGGATGTGCAGAAAATAATGGCCTTGATGAACTTGATGAACTTGGCAAAAACATGACACAGTCCTTAAAATTATCTGAGATACACAGCTCACATGATGTCATGGGAAAAAATTCAATTGTGCAACGTGATTATGAGTTTTGACATAGTATTCAGTTGCCGTTCCAAAGGCAACTGAATACCAAAATAAAAAAGACAGTGCTATTAAATTATTTCAAGCTCAGGGGTAACTATTTTACAATTCAGAATTAAAAATGTAAAGACTAAACACTCTGCATGTTTACGGTCCTGATTCAAAGTAGCTGCCATAAACAGAAGGGGATTATTTTGTTGCAGATGGCATCGGTTTTCTCATTCACTTCGCTGTAATAAATACCGTAAGGGGTTTACATTGAACAGTACTGTGAATCTATTCAGCGTTGTTATTTAATGTATATCAGTGTACAGCTGTTACTTGTCTGTCTGTTTTGTTAATTTGTTAACAGAAACAGAATTTGAATTTAGTGTATTTTTTTACTTTTGTTGCACAAATAAGTTGAACCAAATAAGTGTTACTACAAGCAAAGCAGATATTGTCGAAGCTGGGATCACCCTGTATAAAAGGGTGCTACTGACAAAACATTAAATGTGTCTTCTTAAACAACCATTTGTTAGACTGATAGAAGCAATAAGGCAACATTTGAGCTTAGAAATGGTCATGGAATGCCGATGTAAAACTAAAGAATATTTTCATTATTAAAAACAAACATTTGTAAAACTGTTGAGCAGATCAAGTCCATATTTTCAAGATGAAGTCACAGATTTGTCCAACATTAGCTTGATGGAATGATTTTAAAAAGAGAAATGCTTATAGTCAATTCGTGATAATAATGGATGATTGCACACTCAAGTCTTCAAGAAGTCCTGGCTGTTAAATAAAACAATATCTCAACAATTTCACCTTAGAGCAACTTTTGCATATAGAATGTCAACTGAAGCTGTCTCACTGATGAATGTCTGATGCTCATGACAGAGGCAGCTTCAATCCTAAAGTAACCATCAAACAAAATAATGCCTTGTGACATATTCCAGCATGGTCAGTCAATTAAGAAAATAACATGAATTGTCTGACTTATTTGGACTTATGATTCCCATCTTAAAATCACAGGTTGTGTGTTAATGTGAGTCTCTGGTTTCAGTTTTACTAAAAATACAATTGAGGTCACATGTTTACAGTTGCCTTGCAGAATCTGCAAAATGACATCATTAGTTTGTTTAAATAAGAATCCTAATTGCATTATTTGGTGCTTTTATTTAGTATTTATTTTTTTAATCATGTTTTTCAATGGTTATTGTCCATCTGACAGTACACATGATACATATTTACCTATAAGGGAAGACTCACAGAACTTCAAAAAAACTTGAATCAACTAAGTCAGCCCAACAGCCATGATTAAATGAATACACTCTACAGTTTGTTGATGATTCTAAGTGTACAGAGAGTAGATAACCTGTGAAACGTACAGCAGGATGAATTCTGCATTTGCTGCTCATATTCAAAGACAAATACCTTCGACTAACTTCTGTTTCTGACACATGGAATTGAATATGGGCCTATAAACTTTTACTACCTGGATAAACTGCTGTTAGGGAGTGTGTGTGTGTGTGTGTGTGTGTGTGTGTGTGTGTGTGTGTGTGTGTGTGTGTGTGTGTGTGTGTGTGTGTGTGTTGGAAGGTGTAAACATGTGTTGTTTTACTGTGTAGTAATATAACCGGTCTAGATAAAGCGCTTAGTGGTACGCAGCTGCCTCATTCCTGCATTCCCCACTTGCTGGGCTTTCCAGCTGTCTGATGTAACGCATCTCATTCCTGTGTATGGTGTTCTATTACTCCCTTATTTAGTTTTCTGACATTAACCCCTATCATGTCCACCATTTATGTTCATATAATTATATGCAGTTAAGTCTCTGGCTTTGGTGTCAACACGTACTGAAGCGAAAAGTCAAATCTAAACTGGGAAAATAGTCCCGCGCATGGATACATGGATGACTCGTCGCTGCGTGGTGTGTGTGTGTGTGTGTGTGTGTGTGTGTGTGTGTGTGTGTGTGTGTGTGTGTGTGTGTGTGTGTGTGGTGTGTGTGTGTGTGTGTGTGTGTGTGTGTGTGTGTGTGTGTGTGTGTGTGTGTGTGGTGTGTGTGTGTGTGTGTGTGTGTGTGTGTGTTCTGGCCGGAAGTGAAGTATCGGAGCAAACTTGCAGTGTGACCCGTGAATCTGCGCGATCGTGTGTGATTCACCACAAACTTTCGGGGGAAAGAAATGTCTCGGTTCAGTGTTATTGACCCGTGTGTAATCAATGCGCGATCGTGTGTGATTCACCACAAACTTTCGGGGGAAAGAAATGTCCTCGGTTTGCAAGTGTTATTGCCAAGCGTCCGCCAAAACTCTACGTTGCGGATCGTGTGTGAAACAAACTTCAAAGAAATGTCCTCGGTTTGCAAGTGTTATTGCCAAGCGTCCGCCATCTACGTGTAAATTCAATGGTCCTCCGAGGCAGCCTATTCCCAAGGTAAGGACCGTAAGCTCCGTAGCCACAAACACTTCCACGCACTTTCGTTACTTTAACCAGCCATTATGCTATGCTAGCTCGACATTAGCCCAAACTGTATCAACAACTGTGTATTCTGGTTAATAAAACCTTCTTCCGTTTTATTCTGCGCTTTTTAGTCACGGAAAACTTTCATCAAAAAACAATACAACTAAAAGCGATTTTCACCGCCCCACGTTTTGCTCGTCAGGAGTTGTTTGTGAGCTTTTCGCCCACTTGTTGCTGCTGCAAGCCATGCACTCACATTCCCACATGTTGCTTCTTTTTTAGCATTTTGACTTTTTGCATTAGTCTTGTGTATTTTATCGTGTATTACAAATTAGCATATAAAATGATGGATGTGTGATTAAAATAATTAAAGCAGTAACATTTGAGCTCAATATGCCTACTTTTAACTGCTAAGCAGGTGATTTGTCAGTGTTAAATATGCCATAAATATGGATGATCAGGGTTTTAGGTGGTTCCCCTGTTACAGGCTCATGAACAGGTAAAAAAGAAATGTACCATGAATAAATCATATGGTATTTTCTTTAATAGTAATGGATGTGTATTAACACCATAAGTTTATTATTATTATGGAAAGAGCGTTGATATTGGTTGTGGATGCAACAATATTTGGACGATTAAAATAAATTTGAGTTTTACAGGGTGTAGAAACTGGTTGAAATGTCAAAGTATGTGAACAGTCAGGCAGTTCCTTGGAAGCACCCATTTGTACTGTTTATCTTCTTGTACATAACATACCATGACGCTTGGAATGATGCGTGCGGCATGTAAAATCTGTGTTTTAAGGATAGTCAGGTAAGATATAGTGGTGTAAAGTTTCATATCTGAGACGGAGACATTTAATCATGTTTGTTATATCTCATACTTCATCTATCACAAGCTCTTGTCAATCCAGCTTGTTTTCTAGCTTTCTAATTGTTAACACCTAAATCACAACACGACACATGGGAATGGCTGTGTGTCTGGTTTTGTGGTATCGTATAAAAAAAAACCCACAGAAGACGGATGTAGATCAGCATCAGACTTTGTGATTGTCATGTCATATTTCTATCCTCTGCTCCTTGTTATTAGCACATGTTTTTCATATTCTGCATGTTGTTGTCACATCTATTACTTCATTTAAAAATTATTGAAGCCATAAATGCTAAAGGTCCTTAATAATATTTTCTGATCTGTTGTCCTCTTATTCTGCTTTCCCTAGGGATCCATGTAACTGCCTTTTGGAGCCAGATTTTTTGGTTTCTTTGACCCATGGCTTAAATACAAAAGTAAAACTTCTGAACTCATTCTGGCCTTGAAAGGTCTATGTTACTGGTAAAACATGCCCTTACCATTTGGATTTAAACTTAAAAGGACACGAAGATATACTGTCTCAAGCAAGAGCTGCTTGGTCACACGCATACAGCTGCTTAATGGCGAATTTGTTGAGTTTACACTTTCTGTGGAGAGCACAGGCCAGGAATGTTTGGAAGCAGTTGCTCAGAGACTCGAGTTACGAGAGGTGTGTATTGTTTAAACTGATAAAATTTTGCATTGTTTTTTTATTTATTTATTTATTTTTGCTGGCTTATATAGTGTTTTATTTATTTATTTTTGTTTAAAAAAAAATCAGTAATGACATTCATATGCTCTCTGCTCTACCTGTATAATTTATTAATCCTAATTATTACTTTTATATTCATTGCATTTCATTCACTGTATCTTCTTTGTTAGTATTATTTAGTTGAAGGTTTAAAAAAATAGGTGAAAAAATAATAATTACATTTATAGGTGTCAATTTAAAGATTGAAATTCAAGCTACTTCTTTTAAAAATCTATAATTTCTTGTCATTTGGTAGAACCCAAGTCCCTTGATGAAATGAAACTAGTGAGACTGTTTTATGGAAGGAAATAAATCTCTGTGCAAAGATCATTCATATAGTTACCTTGAAATGTTACATATATAAACACTAGACCGCACAGCACCTTCCGAGGCTGAATGGCCTTGGGAATGCAGCTGGTGTTTTTTTGAGTAAAGGATGTACCCATCTATGACTAAACAACATGCGAACTGCATGGTGATGACTAGGATTCTTCAGGGACAATTATGTAAAATTATTAATTTTAATAATAATAATCTTAAAAATGATCAAATTAATTGCCACCCAGCAGGTGTTATGTTGTGTAGCAGGTTCATTAAATGTTATAATTCATTAATAATTGTCATATAAACATTTCTATGCCACCATGAAGGCCAGTTGTCTCAGGAAGTTTTGTTCTCTGCCTTCCAAAAAAATGAATAAATAAAAATAAAGGCAGTGTGCATAAAAAAAACCTGTACAGTTTAATAACCATTCTGCATTCTACAGATAATGTATTTCAGTCTCTGGTACTTTAACAAACAAAACCAGCAGCGATGGATTGATTTAGAAAAGCCTCTGAAGAAACAGCTTGACAAGTATGGGCAGGAACCCACTGTTTACTTTGGAGTCATATTCTACGTGCCGACAATTTCCCAACTACAGCAAGAAATAACCAGGTGACTAAGATGCTTGGTCTGTATTTATGTTACGCTAGGAATTATTTATTAGAGCTGCTGAGATGGATGGAAAACTAAATAAAAATAATTTTATGTTTCTTGTTGCATTGTTCAATTACTCTTTAATAGATACCAGTATTATCTCCAACTGAAGAAAGATGTTCTGGAGGGCAGGATTCCTTGCTCAATTGAACAAGCTATCCGTTTAGCTGGCTTGGCTGTACAAGGTATCCTAACATTATGCTTTGACATGCCTGGCATTTAATTCACATGCAATAACTAGTTATTCCATTCTCTAAACTGTATTTTCATTTTGCCCTTGTTTTTTTTTTGTCCACTTATAATTAAGTTACTCAAACTGCAATACCGGACTAAGCTAGCTCAGCTTATAGGCTTAAGATTTCTGGCCTCAGTTTTTGCCAAGGGGAAGAATCTCAAACTCTCCTGACGAATATATATCTGGCAGCACAAGTTACTGGCTTGGAGTTAACATAGCAGTGGAACTGACATCACTAACAGTTGCAGCCAGATCTAAACTGCTTCCCCATGTGTATCTTGCACAGAGAAGTTTGTTGGCTAACAATTGCATAGTCAAAGTCTTTAGTTTGGTTTGGGTCAGATGGATCAAGTGTTTAACACTTGCTATTTTTCTTTTTGAGCAGTCCTGTACATAGAACCTTGTAGCTATGCTAAAACTTTGTATTGTCTGCATAGCTTGTATACTTTCTAACAGGATGACTTGACTTGCTGTTAATAACAGACTGCTGTGGTTAAAAAGGCTAAGTTTCCTTCATATCAAATTTCCTTTTTTTTTTTTCTTGAATATGTTCTTGTTGCTAAATACTACAGAGGGTTTGCAGCTGGTTGTACCTAATATGGAGTAAGTTCCAAAAAACTTTCCATGGCTGCTGGACATGGTGAATAAATGCTATATGTGATTTAAGACATGGCCACTAAAAATCCTTGATCACACCTTTGACTTCTTCAGGCTATTTGTGTGCACGACATGGAAAAAAAGGCTATAAAAATATTTATTTATTTATTTGTCTTTGGTTCCAGCTGATTTTGGAGATTTCAACCGCTATGACTCACAGGAATTTCTCCAAAAGTTTGTTCTTTTCCCCATTGTGAGTTTGTTTTCATTTACTTTTGATGTTAGTGTTACTTAGTGGTCAGATTAAAAACTGAACCTTTTTTTTGCCTTTCTTTATAGGAATGGATTCAAGATGAGAGGGTTGTTGAAGAAGCAACTCAGAAAGTTGCCCTTCTTTATCAGAGCTATCGGTAAGGATATCCTTGTGACAATAGAACTTTATATATATATAGATAGATAGATAGATAGATAGAGAGAATTAGATGGAATTTTTTTTTTTCCCTGAAAAGAGACAGACCCTGAATATTAATCATTCTAGAAAGCAAGGGCAGAGATTCCTTATGCTTCCTTTTTATGCTGCACAGAAACATCTGTGGTATTTTAGACAACTGTTATGTTGGAGAAATTCTGTGTTTTTTTTTCTCTTTCTTTTTTCCAAACATGCCAAGAGTATACTGTTGCAAAGCGGAAACTCTGGCTTTTTAATTATGTATTCCTGTATAATTATAAGCTCTAATTGCTTTCTCGAATCAAGCATGTCTGCGAATTGATATTTGTTGAGAAAAGCTGCACTTTTGTTAATTGGGGTGTGTGTTTATTTTTCAACTTTCCTCCTCAAGAGGTATGCCAGTACCTGAAGCAGAATTGTTGTACATGCAAGAAGTGGAAAAGATGGAAGGCTATGGTCAAGAAAGTTTTCAAGCAAAGGTAAACAGCTGTGTGTGAGAGATAATAATATTGTTGTTGGATTTTTTCCCTCTCTTTTATACTTATTTAATATCTTGTATGTGTGTGACTCGTGTTCAAATACCATAATGTGCTGACACCAGTAATTACATGTATGTATGTTTCAGTACTTTATCTACTTTTAACTATTTTTATTTATTAATTAATTTACTTAATTTGTAATTGTTTTATATTTTCCACTACACAGGACAGCCAGGGTGCAGATATACTCATTAGTTCCTGTCTGGAAGGAATTCTTGTTAAGCCGAAAAATGGCAGAGCACCTCTTTTATTCCGGTGTGTATTGATATGGTGGATTCCCATTAAAAATGTACTTCATAAACATGAGCATATGGAAATTATGGCCAATGGAATGTGTATAATCAAGCATCATACACACATGCACACACATGTCCATGATGAACATCACATTATAGATTTAGCCCTTTAATTTTCCACTTAAACAACATAGGATTAATTCTAGAAAGGCTTTACACTTATAGCTGTGTGGATTTGGCCATTCAGTCACTAGAAAATTCCTGGTTAAAGCACTCGCACAAACACCAAACATAGGGCCTTTCATAATAGCAGTGGAAAACCTGATCATGAGGACCCCACTTAGTGCATAGGGATGCTGGAACAGGTGTAGTATTGACCCAACAGATCCAGTGAAAATTATAATACACATATCCAGTGAGCACTTGTCACTACACAATACTCTGGGAAGGTTTATTAGGCCTTTTCAGACCATGTAAAATCCATTGATTTGACACTGAGTACAATTTATTTACAACAGGATATCATTCAAAACGATTGCCACTGTTTCCAGGAGTGAATATCAGATTCACCTCAAGGTCAGACTGCAGTGCTTGGAGAAATTGCAAAGAATCCACAAATTACATCAGATTCTCTACAGTGCATCAATTAGCATAGTAAAATGTTTCATTTCTGCTTGATTAATAATAATTAATAATGGCACACTGGAATGTAAATTGTGGTGTTCATCTTTGTATTTACCTCATTTTAAAACCTGCATTCTTCAGGCAAACTATTATCTGTATGTGTTTTCTATTGCTGATTTTGGGTGTAATTATTTAAATGCTGTTGAATGACTGATTTTTCTTTTCCCCATTTAGATGGAATGACATTAACAACATGACTCATAACAAGTCTTTTTTTGTCCTGGAGCTGGCCAACAAAGAAGACACCATACCGTTTCAGACTGTAAGTTCTATAGTCAATGCTGCTTCTGCCTATTATCCTGGGCATGTCGGATGCTTTTCTTTTCTCAGAATAGCCAGCAGTTATGCGATTTGAGCTATGTGCTCATGCCTATGTATATTAATAGATAGGTGTGCCTCCACACATTAAAGTCCTTGCATGCATATAAAATGATGGGTGTAACTATTATCGTAAACACACAGGCTATTGTTTTTATATGAGCACAATAGGTCAGAGTCGTATTTGTGATTTCTGACTGTTTTTGTAAATTATCTCCTCTCCTCTTCCAGGAGGACATGGAGACTTCCAAATATGTGTGCAGAATGTGCTTGGCACGGCACAGGTTCTATAAGATCAACAAAAGTACGATGTAAGTGTGTAGTCCGGGCTATCTGTTTTGCCAGGTGGTGTGTGTGTGTGTGTTGTGTGTCTTGCTCCTTACTGCTTTATCCTTATCACTTTCCTATCTCCAGAGAAGAATCTGATGCTCCGCCTTCTGAAAGTTCCCAGAAGTCGATACTCACTCTATCATTTCCACGTTTTCCAATGCTATCTCGTCCCTCTCTGCCTTCTAACAAGGGGTGAGCAAGACCGTTTCAGCTGTCAACTACTCTTTCTGCTCAAAGACCCCAATTTTTTTAAATGTCATGTAGGAATCTGAAAATCCTGCCTTCATTTTCTAAAACGGAGAAGGTTGTTCCTATTTAACTATTTGAGAGAAGCAAAGCATTTTTTTTGCCCAATGGCTACTCCATCATTCAGCATAGAATTATGTGCAGTTGCGTTTTCAAGATGAGACCCGCTCTTTCCTTTTCATATTCATGAAAGGAAGCTCTTTGATATAACTTTAATTAGTCTTTGTAGAGGATTTCATGCTAAACAACATGTACTGTAGTCCTTTTGAATCTGGAATATGCTGGCATTCCCTCAAATGCCAGAGAGCATTATATTTGATGGCCTGCAGTCGGGTTTGTTTCACTCTGTTTGATCTGTTTTGACAGGCAAGCTGAACCAACACCAGCGAACCCGCTTAGGCGACGCTCTTCCACAAGAATTTCAATGGTAGGCATAACCAAAGTAGTTTTCTATTTGGACAGCTTTCTCATGGTTGCCTTGTCATTTGCCTTTCTGGATCTTTCTATGGAAATAGAATGGCTGTTATGGCTGAGTTAAAGCCACGTGATTTCTCTTGGAACATATGGTGAGCTCATAATCTGAACAGTGGTGCCTTTTTTTCTTGCTGAAGCCCAAGCCTCAGACATACATGATGCCACCACATCAGTTGCACTACAATAGCCATTATCGGGAGCCTTACAAATCCTCTCAAGGTACAACAAAAACTTTACATATGTCTATCCCTTAAGTATAATAGTATAGCCTTAAGTATATAAGAATGTTATGCCTGTATACCCGATTGTCATTTTCTCACTTTCACAGACAATCTTTACATGAACAATCACAACGGTTATTACTACCACTCCCAAACGAGTCTAGACCGTTCACCACTTGAGTACAATGGAAGACTTCGAAATGGCAGTGTGTACAGCGCCCACAGCACCAGCTCCCTTACCAACCCGCAACACTACATGCAGCCATCTCCAATGTCTTCAAATCCAAGCATCACAGGCAGTGACATCACACGGCCTGAATTTGTGCCTTCTCAACGCCACAGTGTCTTGATTCCACCCTCATACCGTGCCACACCAGACTATGAGAGCGTCATGCGCCAGAAGAACCACAGTGCGATGACAGCCATGCCTGACCGTCACAGCCATTCAATGAGGAACCTCCATATCGGAAACTCTTATGCCTATAGCCGACCCGATCCACTTGTGTACAGCCAGCCTGAGATTCGAGGAACTGCAGCTCAATATCACTTACACTACAGCTTTCACAGCCCATCACCATACCCATACCCAGGTGAGAGGAGGCCAGTGGTGGGTGCAGTCAGCGTGCCAGAGCTAACGGATGTACAGCTGGCTCAGGCCCATGCCTACCCAGCACCCAACATTATGGGGGCTCAGGTGTATCGACCTCCTCCGCCTTACCCCTACAGCCGCCCACGGCCAGCCAACAGCACACCAGACCTGTCGCGCCACCTTCATGCAAGCAGCAGCAGCCCTGACTTGATCACGCGCCGTGTTCACCACTCGGTGCAAACATTTCAGGAAGATAGCCTACCTGTGGCACACTCGCTACAAGAAATGAGTGAGCCGCTCATCCCCACCACCACCACACGACGCCCATACACACAGAAGCGTAACTCTATTGAGCTTGCTGCTCTGACTTATGGTCTGGAAAACATGAGGCTCAAGGAAAGGACACTTTCTGCCTCTGAGACACCACCCAAGCTTGCTCAACCTGTTGCTCTCCCTGCTTCTACCTCTGAGCATGACCTCTTCCAGGAAAGGAATGAGGCTGAGAGCATGGTTCTGAAAGAGGATATGCACTATGGGCACAAAAAATCCTTATCAGATGCCACCATGCTTATCCACAGTAGTGGTGAAGAGGAGTATGAGGATGACAGCGGCCGACACACGCCTCAGTCCCAGGATGCAGTAGCCATTCCCAAGGATAATATCAATCTTATGGAAATCCCTTTAATAGAGACACCTCCTCCTGCCTATCCTTTCAGCCCAACGTTGGATCAGGTTATTCCCAACACTCTGGGTTTTCAACCCCAGCCTCGTATTCGTGAGCAGGACGAGACAGGATCTTTGTGCCCATTTAACGAGACAGATGCCGTCATGCCTTCAGTTTCAGAAGGAGATCTGAGCAATCCTTGTCGATGGAAGCCTAAAAGAGACATGCTCAAAAAAAGACCGGTCTCTGATGTACCCTCTGCACGAAGAAACATTGATGGCCTTCCACCCCCTGTATGTACATTTAATTCATTTGTGTATCAAATAACATTTCTTGTTGGACAGGTGATCATTTCGTAGATGAATTAATATCATTAATTTAGGCTAGACAGAGTGAAATTTTACAGATATTTGTTGATCATTACCTACAATACACACTGATATACATTCTGCACTTGTTCTTTTGTGAAAAAGGAAAGCAGAAGCAAAGTTTGTTACACAATGTTTAATATTTAATTTAAACTATCCAACTAGTATTTCAACACAGAATATTAATGAGCACTGGTGAAACTAAAATTTACCAATACAGCTCTTCATTATAAAAGAAATAAAATATTTCTGGAATGTTTTCATAAAATGTGTAAGTTTAAACACAAAGAAAGCACTAACATCTGTTTAGCTACTTTGTAAGGATTCACAAGGTTATAAACATTAACATCAAAGGTTTTACAAGTAACACAAGCAAACAGGTTTTTCAACAGTGGTGTTGTGCATGCAAGCTGTTTAATAGGATAATAGGATGAGGATGTATTAACTACAATATTCGAAAGAGTTATGATGTGCCTTGTTTAAGGATGCCCAGGTACTCTGGCCACAAAACCAACCAAAACCATCCCTCTTTCTCACATTGTTTGACAGGTGTTATAAGGTGTTTGTGCTTATATGGTACATTTCATTTTTACCAAATGTGGAGATGTACTTTATGGCCAAACCACTAGAAAGAGAACCCTTTGACCTTATTTTTATGTGGGGTTTTTTTTTTGACAGTGTTTAGTACACTGAAGGTCATATGCAATTGTGTTTGTTGTTTATTTGTTTTGTTTATTTTTTTTGAATGGGGAGTACCAGGATATTTCTGCTATAGGAGGGGATGGTAGGTACATTTCCTGCCTGTGAAGAATGTAGTAGAGCTGGTTAGAAAGTGTGACTGGCTGCATTCCTCAGACTTTTGGGAGAGTCTTTGTGAAGTAATGTAGGCTTTAGTACGCTTTCTGAATCTCACTGTGACCACTACTATCCTCACAAACAGGGTATGAAGAAAGGTTTACGCTCAGAGATGAAGAAAACGGGTCCGCTAAAGCTCGGGACACTTAATGGCTTGACAATTACTCGAATGGCCATATCTGACGAGGGCAAAGAGGAGCATGGGAAAGCCTCTAATGATGACAGGGTAGGAATGCGGATAAGTATTGGATTGAAACCTTATCTCTGTCTGTAAAGGGAGTATTGTGTGTATTATATGGTCTTGTAATAGCATTTGTTGTTGACTGTGTCTGTAATGTAGATTTCTGACTACTAGTCAATAATGATACATATTTTCATCCTTTACAATGTATTCTACCTATTATTTCTATCTTGTCAGCTCAAATGTGAATGTGTGTTTTATTCAGTGTAAGCTACTAGAGCAACATCTGGAATCAGGCCTGGTGTTCACAGAATATGAGCAACTGCCAAAGAAATGGCCCAACAAAGAGTGCAGCACTGCTCAGATGCCAGATAATACAGAAAGAAACCGCTTTCGAGATGTACTACCTTACGATGACACACGGGTAGAGCTTGTGCCCACCAAAGAGAACAATACAGGATATATCAATGCTTCTCATATCAAAGTAGGTGCCTCACTTCTTATACAATATGCTCTAGCAGGACATGTTGCTATATTAACATAAACTTTGAGCGTTTAGGTTTGTTTCAGTTTGTGGAAGCCTTCAAGTTCTCTTCATGATTCATATTATTCATACATTGTGTTTGTGTGTACTAGCTTACAATAGGTGGGGAGGAGTGGAATTATATTTCAGCTCAGGGTCCCCTCCCTAACACATGTCAAGACTTTTGGCAGATGGTTTGGGAGCAAGGGGTTGCCATTATTGCAATGGTTACTGCTGAAGAGGTGAGTTTTTGGTACATCTATCTTGTTCAGATTCTTTTGATTACACATTTCTTGACTCGTTAATGTCACACCTTGAAGGAGGGAGGACGAGAAAAGAGCTTCCGTTATTGGCCCCGTCTTGGATCTCGCCACAACACTGTTACATACGGGCGCTTTAAGATCACTACACGTTTTCGCACAGACTCGGGTTGCTACGCTACCACGGGCCTAAAGATTAAACAACTACTGACAGGCCAGGAGCGAACTGTCTGGCACCTACAATACACAGACTGGCCTGACCATGGTTGTCCTGAGGATTTTAAAGGCTTTCTGGGTAAGTCTTAATTTGTCTTTGCCACAAATGTCTCACAGTGATGATGCGTTGCTATAACTTATGTGTAGTGTAAAAAAAAAATTTTATTTAAAGTATCTAAATCTGTATGGCTTGATCTGAAATAATAGGTTAACAGCATCATTTTTAGAGTCGGTAGAGAACAGGATGCATGTCTGTCCTTAATGAAGTTTACCTGGGGTGTAACTGGTTCCCTAAACTGTTCTAAACCTCTGTTCTAGCATATTTAGAGGAAATTCAGTCTGTGAGGCGGCATACCAACAGCACCAGCGATCCAAAAAACACAAACCCTCCTGTGCTTGTGCACTGCAGTGCAGGGGTGGGGCGCAGTGGCGTGGTCATTCTCACTGAGATCATGGTCGCCTGTCTGGAACATAATGAGGTAAATGCAAACATTTTTATTCTGTCAGGAAAGGCCCTCTATCTAGTTGTGTAACCTGTAGTTGTTACAATGCTTACTATTGCCTGAAGTTAATGACATAACTTGTGTTGTAGATGCTGGACGTCCCTACTGTTCTGAACCTGCTGCGACAGCAACGCATGTTGATGGTGCAAACTGTCTCCCAGTACACCTTCATTTACAAAGTTCTAATACAGTTTCTTAAAAACTCCAGACTTATATAAGCTTGCGTTGTTGGCCGTGCTGCACCATGATTGGACAATGTTGTTGTCAACTGGATCAGATCATTAAGCCTTACAGGATTTTCCACTCCAAAAGGAGCTAGGGAAGGTATGAAGGATGCTGAAAGCCAGCATATGCATTCTCATTTAATCAGTATTATTCAGATATTTCACTGTGGAGTTTTACACTATATGATTGCTACTAATGAATCTCAGCACTTTTATTTTTACTACAATGAGCAAATGACACTAAATGCTGCATCTGCATTGTTAAATGTATAGCAATTTTGCTTTTTAATGATGGTTTATTTTTTTCTTAATGCCTATCTTGTTTAAATGTTTACTCGGTTGAAATGAAAATAATATCCCCAGTGTTTAAAGTCTGCAAGTTTTAAGGATGAAATGTGAAGGATAATTTTTATGTATTGTAATATGACAGCATTTGTCATTTTGCAATCTTCAAATTTAAATATGTACTCAACATGAAGGATTATAACCTTATGCTTAATGGTTCTGCACTCTCCCTAGAGGTTTGCATATATGTATGCAGTCCTTCCCAAATAATTGAGTAATTTATACGTGTGTTGCAGTGATGTGCATCATAGCTAAGGATACAGCCAAAGAGAAGTTGAGAGTGTGTGTGTGTGTGTGTGTGTGTGTGTGTGTGTGTGTGTGTGTGTGTTGATTGCATACGCAAATATTATAAAATAATTTATAATGTTCCACGTACACCGTGTCGTTAAGGGTTTATTTCAGTTTTTTTATCTATCTATCTATATATATATATATATATATATATATTCTATATGTGTGTATATGTGTATATATATATATATATTTGTGTGTGTGTGTGTATATGTATATATATATATATATATATAATATATATATATATATATATATATATATATATATATGTATATTTGTGTGTGTGTGTGTGTGTGTGTATGTATATATATATATATATATATATATATATATATATATATATATATATATATATATATATATATATATATATATATATATATATATATATATATATATATAATATATATATACACACATAACAGTGTGTGTGTGTGTGTGTGTGTACATCATCTTTTTCAGCAGGATTCTAAATTAACAACCAAAGATTTTTAAATTATGAGGAATAACAAAACTTTTTTTTTTGCACTGTTTATAGCCTGGTTCTGTAGCCAAAGGACAAACTAATAATTTACCAAAGATGTTGCGTGTTTCAGGTGAGATTGTTTGTTTTTTAAATAATGTAAAGCATTGTAATGTCTGGTGAAACTAAATAATAGATATAGTAATGAAATTGTACTAATTGTACTACTGTTAGTTTATAAGCTCATAGAATAGAAGCTTTTTAGTTCTTGCCAATTCTGCATATCAGCTGTGTTGCAAGTGATTGCAGCCTGTTCATCTATTACCTACATTTCAACACAAACCCAGTAAAAGTTTGTGTTGATCTGAGGCAAGGATTTAGCCTGGATTCTGCTGTTGAATCAAAAATTGTAGACTCCAGTTCAATATCCTTTAAGCTTATTTCATGCATTGTTTAAAGTATTAATGCTTATGGCAAATTGGATTGGTTTTAGCCCACTAGTGCGTATGAGACAGTATAAATTGTCAGGAAATATTTTAGTTGTCTATTTAACTGTCCACATTGGCTACAGAATGTAATCGAGTTGGTATTACATGATTTTGTGTAAAACTCTTCCTGTTTATCTCTATTGTCTAAAGAATTAATGAAAAATTCAAATGTCATATCACATTTAATTATTATTGTCAAGTTTGTATGAAGTCACAGTGAGATTTAGAGATAGATTAGGAATAGCTTTAGAGAAACTTAAAGGGAAATTCCTATTCAATCCTATTTGTATGTTGAACTAGGTAATTTTTTCACAAATTATATCTAAACCAATTTTTACAATTTTTACTTATAAATCAATTGTAAAGATTGTAACGGAGAATTTTGACATGGAAAATTTACATATTTATTTTCACTGCAAAGAGTTCATTACTGAGACACAGTAACATATTACCTCAATTTTTTTCCCCCTGAGAAGGGGGAACTTTAGTATTCAAGTACAGAAATTAATGAAACGGTGCTGATCCAAAAATTGAGGGGCAAATACAGTAAATATCCAAGCTATTTTTAATTATTAAAATCCTCTAAATGTGCCACATGCTTTACAATCATAGTTTCTGAAAGGGCAGATCATTTTTCATTTAGAAAAAACGAAAATGTCAACTTTTACATAAGTTAGACCTTTCTTTCCCCAAAATGCTGTTGTGAAATTGCTGTATTTTTGGATTATTTCCCTTCATGTGCATGGTTGTAAAATAAATCACTTTCCATTAGCTGATTATACCTACCATACAGTGAGGTATTTTATGTAATAATAATGAAATGCCATATCTACATTTTAAACCTTTTTTTTCCACTTTTTTCTACCATCTTTCTGTTAACACCATCTCTGGCACACCAATACCCATTATGACCAGTTTTGTCCTCCTAAACTCAACTATTAAGATGATAATAATGTAATTCTTGCGACAAGTTTATATTTGATTAACTGTTTTTTTTTTTTAATAAAGAGGGAAAAACTGTTACTGATATATAAATATTAAAGAAATATTTGAACGAAATCTGGAAGTGCTGATTTCCACAGAATTTGTCATTTTTTTTGGGGAAATCTTTTAAAGCTGGATTCATGAACTATTATTCACTGTGCCTACCCCTTGAGACCCCCCACCCCATTTTCTATAAACAATGTTACTGAGATTGAAGGAATATTATGAACAAAATGCAAAAAAAAATATATTACAGTATATTGTTTTCATTCATTTTAAGCAATACTTTTCCAAGTGTCTGTGAGATATGCTATAAATCACAGTTCATAACCAAATGTAAATAACTTGTCCATAGAGATGCTTTCATTCAGTAATTAAATACTTAAGTTGTGGTTTTGTTTTCCATTAAATGACTGTGCTATTTACTGACTGATCCTGCTTTTAGTTTTGTTTCCAAGATGATTTCATACTTAACCAGTTGCTTCCTTCTTTTTATGTCATGTGCAGGCATGAGGCAGAACCAGCCATGATCATTCATTACCTCAACTAGATTACTATTGATCGTGACCAGTTTGTGCATCAAATTTGGAAGATATAAATATTAAATCTCTATACTTCTGTTTTAGGTTGAAACACAACGTTTTACTTGGTTTATATATCCAATATGATATATTTGAAAATCTAAACAATTCTATTGAGGATTAAATTATTGTACCTTCAGATTGTTTCTGGGTGATGACTGTGGTATAACTTAATACATAGAGAGGTTCATTATAACCATTATATAAATCATATAGTAACCATTAGTGGGGAAGCTCAGTGGTTAAGACACTGGGCTACTGCTCAGAAGGACGGGGGTTTTGTTAAATATCCATCCGCATTGGCTGCATAGAGTAGGTTATGGAAAACTGTTCTTGTCTCTCGAAAAGCTGCTTAAAATCCTTAATCTGTTTAACATGCTCCACTACCTACTGTACACAGCCACTGCAGATGGATGTTTATTTTAACCCATTATATATAATCAAAATATATATTTTTAATGAAAATACTCAAGGAGTAAGGTGTAAATCTTTAATAAGATATTGTCGAAAATTTAAAAGTTGTACTAGTCAGCCACTAGTGGGCGCACTAGTTTACAATGAACGTCCATCCATATATATATATATATATATATATATATATATATATATATATATATATATATATATATATATATATATATATATATATATATATATATGAGAAATAACTGATTATAAAACAATCATAAATATATATAAAACTGAAACTGATTACAAGCAGACACAGCAAATGTGCATACGATTGGAATGTAATGCTTTTACTTTTTGTTTCAGTACGTGTTTCTATATTCTCTCCGTTTTGCTGTACTTTACCATTTAACAGTATTTAATTTTGGCCCCCTTTCTGACCAGTATTCGGGAACCTGTGGCTCTTTAACAAAAATGACGTGGCTCTCCAGCTGTCTCCGTTTACTTAACATGTGTTGCTACATGATCTTAGTTTGGGTTATTTGACCTACGTAAAACATTTATTTATATATCTATGTATATAATTAGGAGGGGGGGGGTTCATCAATAAAGAATGTATGTAATAAAGAATTGTAAAATTATTCTTTATTTATAAACGAAGAACAAAGCACATTTACAATTTGTTTTTTGTTTATCCATTGCTTTTTTTAAGCATTCGCTAACGGTGTGTGAAAATGACTCGGTCCTTATAAAATCCACCGCAAGGCGGCAGTGCACAACTTTTTTTTTGGTTAGCGTCCCTGCAGGAAACAAAATAGCGGCGAAGAAGAAAAAGAACCAATAATTAAGGAGGTCTTGTTAAAAAAAATGGTGGTGAAAGATAAACAAGCAGTGAAGCGCCGTTTAGCGACGTGTTTATGTGCGAGAAAATCACCAGGCGGTCAAATCAACACGATTCCTTTGTGACGAAAGCCGAGAATAACACCAAGAGGAGGAAGAAACACGAGGAGTTCCGGACATTTGGTCGATATTGACCGGGATCTGGTTTATATAACGTCGGCGCTCTCGCTAGGAAGGGCCATTGAAAGG